>OZ012709.1:15625281-15737394 GCA_963942595.1 Cylloceria caligata | reverse complement strand
GCCTGATGTAGCTGATCTTCGCTCGATAGCTACGTACAACGATGGGTACGCATATTACTTGTTGTTATGAACGTGTTAAGAAAATACGCGTGGGTCGATGCTTTGCGTGACAAAACGAGCGCAAACGTGGCCCGCGATCTCACACGCATAGTCGCTACGCAGTAACAATCGTCGCCCGCAGCAATTGCAAACTGATCGAGGCAAAGAATTTATCGGCACTCCATTTCAGCAAATTCTGAAGAAAGAAAATATCGATTTTCGTGCTGCTGCTCGTAACCCCGATATAAAAACCTCGATTGCCGAACACTTTAATCGCACAATCAAAGAGCGAATGTGGCGTTACTTTACATGCACGCGAAGTAAGCGTTACATTTATGTCTAACAAAATTTTTTAAATGCTTATAATCACACCTGGACACAGCGGAACGCGTATTTCTCCGAGCGAGGTGACCCTGGAAAATGCCTCTACAGCCCGAGAAAATTTAGCACGGCGGAACGAGCTAAAGCAGGCGTTCGTAAAAGGATATGAGCGTGGTTGGAGTAGCGAGTTATTCAACATTCAACCAATATCAGTGAATCGAGAATGATTCGTGTATATTTTACACGATCTGAATAACGAGATTATCGACGGTATTTTCTTCGAGGCAGAATTATCGCGAGTTACGAGAGTATGATAGTACCCGCATGGCGAATACACAGGGTCGATGCCTGCATTTCTCACCGTTGTTATACCAGGAAGCATGTATCTATACACCGATATCTGCGAGAGCTATATTACAGGCGATGTACAAGCACCCCTCTTACGAGTTATTCCCGTTGATGCTGATGACTGTCAGTATGATTCGATAAAAATTAAATCGTTTTCGGCGCCACGATATATACCTCTCTTCCGCAAAAATGTACACACTATCGAGATCGATATAAGAGACGAGTTTGGAAATCCTATACCATTCGAACAGGGAACGTTGACTGTGACACTACATTTCAAAAAGTCCTACGATTGATTATGCCGCTATGGATGATATTGACAGTGTGCAGCACGTATAGGTCCGTCGCGGGTACGGTAGTATTAGCAATGTTTATATCGAAACGCCTAATCAACGAGGACAAAAGTGTTACCACTTTTAAAGAAGGGTGCTAAAGCAGTTGGAAAAGAGGCATTGCGAGCTGGTGTAAACGTAGCCGCTGATATCCTCGATAGAAATATAGCTGTGAAAGATACTATTCGAGAGAACGCGTGAGAATTAGGCAGTAATATCAAACGCAAAGCCTCTGAAAAATCTGACACTCTCATGCGGGGGTCTAGTTATAAAAAATGCAAAATTTCGCGAACTCCTCATTCATCGAACGAACGTAAACCACGACGTATCTCCAGTAAAAAGAAAAGTGTAATAAAGAAGAAGAAGAATAATAAGAACAATAAGAATACGAAGACTCGTCAACGAACGGTTGCAGATATTTTTGGATAGATGAAACAAGATGGATTTTCTACATGCGCACTCGTGCAAGTGTCTTAAATCGGAACTTAAATTATGTTCACTCCCACCGATGCAAACTACTAGAGAGTGTAAATAACATCTCCTTCTACGGAAATTGCTGCGGGTGCAGCGCCGAAAGTAAGTAGCGACCCTGTAATCTCTTGCATTCTATGTTTAATCAGGTGGATGTATACCTGAATCAAAAACTAGTTTCACCTCCAAATAATACCTACGCTTGTCGAGCGTACATAGGAACACTTTTGAATTACGGTCCAGCTGCCAAAAATTCGCATCTCACGATCGTTCTCTGGTACAACGATAACCCCTGGAAAAATTGATGATATTATATCGGGAAATACGGGTCGTCTAAAGAGAAAACAATTTTTTAATATCGGAAAAACTATAGACTTGTTCGGCCATTGCGATATATTCAATCAGGAGTGGTTCCTATCAAACGGTGTCGAGATGCGACTACTGCTGGTGCGGTCTAGAGATTAATTTTGTTTTGTGGACGATACAAAGAATGGACAATGCGGCTTAAAGATTCTCGAGGCATCGCTTCTCGTTCGTAGAACAAAAATAGCTCCTGGTGTGCTGCTCTCACATACTAGAACTCTGGTAAAATCTACGGCTGAATATCCTCTTATGAGAGTCGAAGTAAGGGCCGTTTCAATACACTCGGGTGTTCATGGAGAGACTATCGATATTATCGTGCTAGGTCAATTGCTGAAGCGTAGAATTATCGGTTTTATCGATAACAAAGCGTTCAACGGCGACTTTAGTATGAATCTATTCAATTTCCAAAATTGCAAGGTAAATTATCTCTCGTTGTATGTGGATGGTGCTCAAATACCTTCGAATCCGTTACAACCTGATTTCACGTAAAATCATCGGTATGTGGATGCTTTTCAAACTTTGTTTTCGGGAACTGGAATACATTTTTTTAACGATGGTAATTCGATCGATCGCGATAATTATCTCGATGGATACTGTCTGTTTGCTTTTGATTTAACACCCGATCTTTCGGCAAACAACAATTCACATTGGAATTTCATAAAGCGCGGTAGTGTGAGAATAGAGGTACGATTTGAGGATGTGCTTGCTTCAACGGTAAATTGTGTAGTCTACGCGGAATATGATAATGTCCTTGAAATCGATGCCTCTCCGCAGTTAATGATGTAATTCGTCGAACCTGAGCATCTGTGCAGATTAGACGTTAAAATGGATATCGTCGTGGATATACAGGGAATGCGTGGTAGAAACTCGGAATTTATTCCGGAAGAAATTGCCGTGGTAACAGTGGATACACCGTACTCTACTCAGGATCATCGACCGTGTCACTTTGCCGAATTACCACAACATTCGAGAAGCCGGAATAATTTTCTCTCGAAATATTTCCACGGTCTTGAATGGTACGAGGGCGATGTGAGCTGTAAACTAGCATATGCTAACTTACGTGAAATTTTACGAAAATCAAGATGTATCTATACACGCGGTCACGAGAAGGCCATACTTCTTTGCGATAACACTGTTGGATAATCAGCTGGCGCACGGCGATCGATGTTCGCCGTACGTCGAACTGTTGCTGCTGTGTAGCATGCCGCGCTCGGCTATGCCGGACATGGCCGAGGCAGGGCCTCACAGAGCCGAGGCAGTGCCTCGCAGGCGTGCCACGTTAAGCGAGACGTTATCTCTCTCGCTTGACTTCGGCTTCGCTCACCGGCTATCTCACTCATTTGACTCCAGCGCTCAACGACGATTTTGTATCACACAGCCATATTGCAACAGGACTCAAAATCAGGTACGAGTACATCGTTATAATTTTCTAATAAATTCAATGACGATGAGGAGTGATAATCTCATCGGTGCATCCACATAATTGTCTCACTTTGTGGCGTGTGCTGCAGCACGGGCTGTACCACGTTTTCATCACTACATTTTGCCTGCTCGATTTATATAATTGCGCATGTGCTTTCTATTTACTGTAATTTCCCCCAGTAAACGTGCTGGGAAAATACTGTCAATATTTCTACTCAGTTATGCGTCCTCATTATTTTACTTGTCGTGCTCTGCAGCGCAGACTGTGTCACGCTGTCTCACATCACGTTCCAGCACTCAAGCAGTACAACTGCAAGTGCTCTCACTTATTCACTAGATTTCCTCATATATCCATACAGAGATGTTAATAATAATAAGTCAGATCTTTTACACGCTCACCTTTCCCACTCCGTGGCATGCTCCGCAGCACTGGCTGCGTCATGCTCACTCTCAAGCGTACATAGCACACAATTAATATAATTGTGTCGATAAATAATAAAAAATTTTATATATATATATAAACATATATAAATATTTATAATTCATTTTTTTTATTTTTAACCAAATGAATTTTTTTTTTAAATAAATATATATAAATATCAGGGGTACAAATTGAAAATGCGGGTTTGATAACAGATGGCGTTACTAACGCTATACGCATCAGGCAGTACTGTGACTATGTTCATGTCAAAGCTACGTCTTATAGCTTTAATTTTCAGTATGTGTCAATTTGTCGCAGTGTCAAATTCATAGTTTTTTTGAGCTCTCAATATGTCGAGTTTCGTGCCAACAAAACAGCATTTGCGGGAAGTTTTAATTTACTTCTTTAATTTGAAGAAAAGTGCTGCTGAAGCACATCGATTGGTCTCCGAGGCTTATCCGAGTCATGTTCCATCGGTTTCAACGTGCGAGAGATGGTTTGTGCGGTTTAGAAGTGGTGATTTTGACGTTGAGGACAAAGAGCGGCCGGGCCAAGTGAAAAAGTTTGAGAATGCTGAATTGGAGGCAATACTCAATGAAGACTCGTGTCAAACTGAACAAGAGCTCGCAGATTCATTGGGAGTGACACAACAAGCCATTTCCCATCGTATGAAAGCCCTCGGAATGATCCTCACAGGCCTCACAGAGCCGAGGCAGTGCCTCGCAGGCGTGCCACGTTAAGCGAGACGTTATCTCTCTCGCTTGACTTCGGCTTCGCTCACCGGCTATCTCACTCATTTGACTCCAGCGCTCAACGACGATTTTGTATCACACAGCCATATTGCAACAGGACTCAAAATCAGGTACGAGTACATCGTTATAATTTTCTAATAAATTCAATGACGATGAGGAGTGATAATCTCATCGGTGCATCCACATAATTGTCTCACTTTGTGGCGTGTGCTGCAGCACGGGCTGTACCACGTTTTCATCACTACATTTTGCCTGCTCGATTTATATAATTGCGCATGTGCTTTCTATTTACTGTAATTTCCCCCAGTAAACGTGCTGGGAAAATACTGTCAATATTTCTACTCAGTTATGCGTCCTCATTATTTTACTTGTCGTGCTCTGCAGCGCAGACTGTGTCACGCTGTCTCACATCACGTTCCAGCACTCAAGCAGTACAACTGCAAGTGCTCTCACTTATTCACTACATTTCCTCATATATCCATACAGAGATGTTAATAATAATAAGTCAGATCTTTTACACGCTCACCTTTCCCACTCCGTGGCATGCTCCGCAGCACTGGCTGCGTCATGCTCACTCTCAAGCGTACATAGCACACAATTAATATA
This sequence comes from Cylloceria caligata, assembly GCA_963942595.1. Taxonomy (NCBI): domain Eukaryota; kingdom Metazoa; phylum Arthropoda; class Insecta; order Hymenoptera; family Ichneumonidae; genus Cylloceria; species Cylloceria caligata. The sequence goes on along the minus strand of OZ012709.1, from coordinate 15,732,319 downwards.
ATTGTGTCGATAAATAATAAAAATTTTTATATATATATATAAACATATATAAATATTTATAATTCATTTTTTTTATTTTTAACCAAATGAATTTTTTTTTAAATAAATATATATAAATATCAGGGGTACAAATTGAAAATGCGGGTTTGATAACAGATGGCGTTACTAACGCTATACGCATCAGGCAGTACTGTGACTATGTTCATGTCAAAGCTACGTCTTATAGCTTTAATTTTCAGTATGTGTCAATTTGTCGCAGTGTCAAATTCATAGTTTTTTTGAGCTCTCAATATGTCGAGTTTCGTGCCAACAAAACAGCATTTGCGGGAAGTTTTAATTTACTTCTTTAATTTGAAGAAAAGTGCTGCTGAAGCACATCGATTGGTCTCCGAGGCTTATCCGAGTTATGTTCCATCGGTTTCAACGTGCGAGAGATGGTTTGTGCGGTTTAGAAGTGGTGATTTTGACGTTGAGGACAAAGAGCGGCCGGGCCAAGTGAAAAAGTTTGAGAATGCTGAATTGGAGGCAATACTCAATGAAGACTCGTGTCAAACTGAACAAGAGCTCGCAGATTCATTGGGAGTGACACAACAAGCCATTTCCCATCGTATGAAAGCCCTCGGAATGATCCAAAAGCAAGGACATTGGGTGCCGTATGAGCTGAAGCCGAGAGACGTCGAGCGCCGTTTTTTTGCATGCGAACTGCTGCTCGAACGGCAAAAACGGAAGGGTTTTTTGCATCGCATTGTCACTGGTGATGAAAAGTGGATCCATTACGATAACCCGAAGTGCAAAAAATCATATGGTTACCCCGGCCATGCATCATCATCGACGGCCAAACCAAATATTCACGGCGCCAAGCTCATGCTCTGTATTTGGTGGGACCAGCTGGGTGTGGTGTATTATGAGCTATTGAAATCGAACGAAACTATCACAGGAGCACTATACCGAACTCAATTGATGCGTTTGAGCCGCGCACTCAAAGAAAAACGGCCACAATACGAGCAAAGACACGACAAAGTAATTTTGCAACATGACAACGCTCGGCCACATGTTGCAGCGCCGGTCAAAACATACCTACAAACGCTGAAATGGGAAGTCTTACCCCACCCGCCGTATAGCCCAGATATTGCTCCTTCCGATTACCACCTTTTCCGATCGATGACACATGGCCTAGCTGACCAGCGCTTCCATTCTTACGAAGAAGCCCAAAAATAGGTCGATGACTGGATAGCAGCCAAGCCGGCCGAATTTTTTCGCGACGGTATCCGTAAATTGCCAGAAAGATGGGAAAAAGTTGTGGCTAGCGATGGACAATACTTTGAATAATTCATTTGTTACCATTTTTTCAGAATAAACGTTCAAAAATAGAAAAAAATCCCGCATTTTCAATTTGTACTCCTGATAATTAAATATTATTTTATCAAGTATTTACTGAAATTTAACATTTTTTCTAAATTTTAATTTACCCATTAAAATCATTTAACATAACGTTATTTAATAAAATTTAATTAATTAATAATTAATATCCTGATAAATTATTGTTTTTAAAAACATATAAATTTAATAATGAATCAAATTAATGTTAATTTACCCATTGATATCATTCAACATAAATTTATTTAATAAAATTTAATTAATTAATAATTCATATCCTAATTAATTATTATTCTTAAAAACCTATAAATTTATTAATTAATCAATTTAATTTTGATTTACCCATTAAAATCATTTAACATAAGGTTATTTAATAAAACTTAATTAATTAACAATTAATATCCTAATTAATTATTATTTTTAAAAACATATAAATTTATTAATTAATCAAATTAATTTTAAGACCATTTCACCCCTCGAGACAGGGGTGAAATATCCAGACGAAAGATGTATACAGAGAAAATGGTGTTTATTCCCACTTTCACACGTTCAACTACAAAAAATATATATAAATAAATGAGAAATGATTTTACAGTGAATTAAATGAGCCGCACGTAGAATTTTATTAAGGGGGCAGGATCAGTCATCAGGTCGAAAAAAAACATTTTTCTGAAAATTTTTCGTATGAAAGTATAGCATCTCAGGAATAACCTGAGAAAATTTCAAGTCAATCGGACTAAAACTCGCAGAGATAACGGTTATTTCGTAATCGTGTTCCAAGTGTAGTGAAATCATAGTGCCGGAAAATTCTGAAACTGCATATCGTTTTATAAACTTTATAACTGTTTTTTCAACTTTATCCACTCTAGTGAAGTGTTCTAAACAAAGCTGCAATGAAAAAATGAAATTTCAAGAATGTCTATCGCGTGGAATTGGATTTAAAATGTAAGTTAGAAAAACAAATCATTATTATACTTTTATTTACACCTAAAACTGTAATCCAGTTTTTCTCAAAACAACATTTTTTTAATTCGTGTGTAACATAACTCAAAAAGTAATGCACCGATCTTAATGAAATTTTGCAGGCATCTTTTATATGATAAATACTCGCGGTTGAACGATCGTTTTTTTATTTCTTTTTTAAAAATCTTTTTTACAAGCAATAATAGGCTGATTTTTTAAGTGAAAATTGTACCTTTAAATTCAAAACCATGCCAAAAATTGAAAATCGCATATTTTTAAAAATTAATTAGTTCAATCGCGAAAGAAACTAATATATTAACGAAATCTTTTCCATTTTTTTATTTCAGATAATCCTGTGAAGCCACGTACTAAGCACCGCACGCCGTCTTATTTTTGAAACGTCAACGAACTACTTCACCAGTTGATAAATAATGAATATATTTTAGTGACAAAATTCTTGAAGACACTTTAAACATTACTCTTTTATATGTAAAGACTTTTAAGTAACTATAGTTATTCAGAACTGAGAAAAAAATTCTCAAAAAAATGCTTTTTTTCGACCTGATGACTGATCCTGCCCCCTTAATTGCGTGCCAAGAAATGCGTGAGTGAAGACGTGAAATAGCCCGTGCTGTAAAGCACGCCACGAGCTGAGACTTTTGTTATGCCGGTACCGCGTAATTAGATTATTCGGTATTTGGTATAATATTAAAAGTTATTATTTTTTGGGATCGTTTGCCGATAAAGAGATGAATCTCGAGTACAAGATGAAAACGCGAACTTATATGAAAGGAAGTATTTATTATAGGCAACGGTAACTTTCCGTTGTCTATTTAATTGTCAAAGTAAGAAGTACAATAATACGTCGTTTCGAGTATTTCACGAGGAACCAACCGTTCTCTGTTGAGTCTAAATTAATACTGATTTTAGTAAAGCAGTTAGCAACTGCGTTTGCTAAAATTCCTTAGTTGGCAGTTTTACCTAGCGAGGCACCTCATGCTGCGTCGGCGTCTACCTCGCATCCTGTCTTGAACGAATTTTATATTTTAGAATTCTGTATCTAGCTGTGTCGGCGTCTACCTTGTATGCCGTGACACAACATCCCTCCCCCCTTGAAAAGAAAAATTTTTCTAAAAATTTTTACTTCAGTTGGTTTCCCGTTTACATATAATGTTTTTCCCAATTACATCTAATGTTTTTTCGTTTGTCAATGTCGTTCGGATCGAGAAAGTCGTTCTCGATTGGGGGGACGATTGCATAACCTGGCCAGCTCGGTTCGCAGTCGTTCCCTGGCTGTTGTCGTCGGAGTGGCTCGAGGTTGATGGTTACCTCGGCTGCTGCCGGGGTTGTTGCCTTACTAGTTCTCGGTGATGTTCTGTTTCTTATGTACCTGTAACATTTGAGCAGAACGTAGCCAACCAAGGCTATCGGTGCTATAGCGCCCAAGGAGTAGAAGCTCAGGTTGTGGATGTGTTGCATCCCGTCTCCGGCGGTGTCGAGGGTTTCCCTGATGTGGTCGGCTCGAGCTCCGAGCTTCCGAAGCTCTTCGGGGTCTTGCAGCACGCTTTGTAGGGGGACGGTCCTCTCGGTCTGCGTCGGGGACGCTTGGGCTTCGATCTCCGTTAATGTCAGATTAAATGATGAAGGTAGTTTTCCCTTATGATCTGCGATGTTCGCCCGATGGTTCGGATACTGAAATCTCGGGCAGTTACTACACATACACCTACTAAAGCCAGTATTCCCGAGTTGTTTAATATTTCATGTTGAGTGGGATTTTTTCCGCAATTTATTCCTATGGGTTCAGGGGTTGGCACGACGTATAGCCATCGCCCTTGGTGTTGCATGGGGACGATAAGGGGATGGGTTAGTCGGATAACCCTTTTCGCGCATTTTTTTCCGTTATCTGTGTCCATTTTAGCGTAGATAAGGACTTCGCAGGGCGCGTCGTTCGTAATTGGAATTGTCGGAAGCGCGGGTGGGCATATGTATGACTTGCCCAGAACTTTGCAAATTTTTAAGTCATCAGATGTCATCCTTAAGTATTTGCGGTTCTCGGTATCTATTACTAAATGGTTCTCAGTCGCATCTATGTAATAGTGCCCGCCGTTGTCAAAACGCATGGGTATAGGATGTACCTTTTGTATACTAAACCGTTGCTGCCCGATCAGCGGTATATCCAGCACGAGCACTACCGCGTTGCCTTCGCTGTAGGCTCTGGTATCTACCAGTCGCATAAGTGTTGGCACTTTTTTCATAAATATTAATATTATCTAGAAATATTGAAATATTTTGGCATATTTCACTGTCATTTGCAGAAATCGAAAGAACCTATTAACATGTGTATATCGACCGAATAGAGTGTGCACGTTGACTTATTTTTTCCAGAATTAAGTATGGTCCTAGAGGCTTCATTTCTTCAATTTACTCTATATATTCTTTTTACACTCTACGCTGAACACTATCCTGCGTCAGTATTAATATGCTATACATTTTTCGAGGTGCTTTTCTGGCACCGCCACAGTATTCCGTCCCCTCTGGATTGCGTAATGAAAGTGCAATTTCTTTTCAATTGTTTCGTTCAATATATTTTTTCTATATGTATATTTATCTCTGAATGCCTGTTGATAAAATTAGGTCTCCTAAGACCTCTTCTACTTTATTGGAGCTCCCTACCCTGCGTCTTGAGGGGCTCCTTCCCACATTTATTTTCTAGCTAATATTTAGTTTTAACTAGCTATTAATGTTCGATAAATAGTTTTAGGCGGGTTGCGTGTACCGTCTGTGTTTTCCGTCCCTTCCGGACGATGTAATTGACGGGAGGGCTCGCTTCCAGAATCTCGTGGGGTCCCGTCCACTTCGGGGTCAGCTTGGCCGTCCGCTCCCTGCGCACCGTCTCGTCGCGGAGGAGTACTCGTTCGCCGACGCGGTACTCCTGTTCCTGCGCATTGTGGTCATAAGCTTTCTTTGACTGTTTTTTTCGCGCCTTCTAGGATGTCGCGCGCTACAGTCCATGCGGCGCGTAGTCTCTCTCGTAGTTCTTGGACGTAATCATCATAAGCATAGGTGCCACAGGGCTCCAGTTTCACGGCGGTCGGCAACTCAGCCTCGCGTCCGTACACCAACACGTGGGGTGATAGTCCGGTCCCCGTATGCGGAGTGGTGTACGTAAACATTGCGTATGGCAGCCACTCGTCCCAGTCTTCTTGATCCTCTCTTATGTAATTTTTCAGGTATTCCGCGAGAGTACGGTGCGACCTTTCCAAGGCGCCATTCGATTCTGGATGGTAGGCCGTTATTTGGATTTTCTTTATTCTCAGCAGTCGACACATTTCCTTGAAGGTTGCACTGAGGAAGTTGGTGCCCTGGTCCGACAGTATTATTTCCGGCGTTCCGTGCCGGCAAATTAATTCCTCTACGAGCGCCCTTGCTACTGTCGAAGACTCTTGGTTCGACAGGGGGATCGCTGCAGTGTATTTGGTAAGCGCGTCTTGGAACGTAAGTATGTATTTCTTTCCAGATGCGCTTTCTGGTAGCGGTCCTACGATGTCGACCGCTACTTTTTCGAATGCCCTCGATGGGGTGTCCGTAACCACCATCGGTACTCGTATCTTTTTCCGGATTTTATTCTTTTGGCAGGATTCGCAGGATGTTATCTATTTTTCCAAATCCCTTCTCAGGCCGGGCTCGTCGTACTTGGTCCGAATCCGATGTAACGTACGCCGTATACCCTGATACCCTCCTATGGGGGTGCCGTCGTAGTCTCCAATTATTTTCTGGTCATCGGCAGAAGGAGTGGCTACGCCACTGCGGCAGTCGCCATAATTTTTTATTCGTCCGTGCTGCTGGAAGTTTGTGGGCTACGGGCCCCGCCGTGCCTCTCTTCCTCAGCAGGCCTTTGCGGTGCTCTGTCCACAGTTTCGTTGCTCGGTGTGCCCACCGTTAGCTCCGCCGTTGGGTCGCTCTCTGTCTCGAGCGGCCTTGCAACGTTGGCTTTTCGCGGCCTTCCGCGCTTCGCGGGTCCGCCATGCTGTGCTGGGCCCGCGCCGTTCTTGTCAGCGGTGCTCGGAGTTTTACCAGTGGCTTGCGTATGTAGCTTGCGTGGTCTGCCCCTTCTCCGACCGCACGGCTTTTCGCCGAGGCTGTGGGGTTCAGTTAAGCAATCTGCATGCACACTGCGGATCTCTCTATCCTTGTCTGTAGCATTGGCAGGCACTGTCTCTCGCTCTGTCTCGTTGCTGGGCTGGCCCGGGGTATTCTCGGCTCTCCGCTTTGTGCGGCTGTCCGTACCCGGGCGTATGCTGTCCTTTTCTGTCTCGTGGGCAAGCTCGAGCTCTCGCTCCGACGAGCTACCACGGCTGTAAGGGGTATCTTCGGCCCTCCGCTTTGTGCGGTCATTCGCTGTGCCGAGTTGCCCCATCGTGCTGTCCTCTTCCGACTCACGGACTTCGTTCTTAGCTCTCACTTGGGTCCTTGTAGTAGCGAATATACGGCTTAGCGCATCTGCATTCGTATTACGCTTTCCGGCCTTATATTCAACGTTAAAACGTGTGCCATAAATATATGGTCGAAATTGAGCGAGAGCCCAAACTATGGCGAGTAGCTCTTACTCCGTGTGCTAATATGTCGTCGAGGTATACATAGCATTTGACGCCCTGTAGTCCTGCTAACGCGGAGTTCATTAGCCGCTGGAAAGTCGGTGGTTCGTCCTTCAATCTGAATGGACTCAAAATGACCCTGCGGAGTAGAAAATGCCGTTTTTTCTTTGTCTTGATGCGCCATCGGGATTTGGTAAATTCCAGAGACGAGATCCAAAGTCGTATAATATCGGGCCCGTCCCAACTGGTCCAATATTTCGGTGATACTGGGCGGTGGGTACGAGTCTCCGACGGTGGCTTCGTTCAACTTCCGAAAGTCCACCACCACGCGCATTTTCTTCACTCCGGCGACATCGGGTTTCTTAGCCACGACCATCAGCGGCGTGTTACATTGACTCCTGCTGGACTGGACTATTCCTTCCGCTAGCATTTTGTCTGTCGGCATCTCCACATCTCTTTCTCGTGGGCGAGTTTAGCCTCTCGCTTCGATGAGTTATAGTGGTTGCCTTGGGTATCTTCGACTCTCCGCTTTGTGCGGCTGTTCGTATACCCGATTGCGCTATCTTTCCCGATAGTTCCCTTTACCCGATCGGGACTTTCTTTCCTGTCCCACTCGGGCTCGTGTGGTCGTGTATATGCGACTCAGAGCGTCTGCATCAGTATTTCTTTTTCCGGCTTTCTGCATTTTACCGGACCCATGCCCCGATTTTACGTTCTTCCCAGGCAAGGGTTGCGATCCTAGGTCTTTCGATCCGACCTTAAAGGGTGCGCGACACTGCACCTCGTGCGTGCGCTGTCGCTTGTTCCCTCGTAGATGGAATACACCGTTGTATTCGCACACTATTCCTGCGCGAGCTGCTTGCTTTTCACTGCTGGGGGGTACCAAGTCGGGCTTCCGTTGGCGCTGCGCGCACCCTTTGGCCTTCTTCCCCGTGCTCTCTGAGCTAACGCGCAATGCCTTGACCTGGCGGCTACGTACGGTCTTCGCTATCTCCGATGGCTCGCATGTCACCGTCGGTTGTTGCACTTCCCCGTCGCATTTAGAAACTTCTAAACTCACTCTTTTGGTTCTTGACGGTGTGACATAGGGTCTCTCTATGATGCCTCGGCCGATCCCGCTCCTTGTAGGTAGTCTGATTTATTTTCCTTGGTGGCATCCATGTTAGACCCGTTTCCGGAAGGAAGATTTATCTTTGTAAGCAGGCCTATGTATTTGCACGTGGCGGCAGTTCTACTGCGTGGTGACGAATATATCCTCGTCGCGCCGTCCCGTAGCGGCATGCAGTGCCCATACAACTTGAGTATCTCGCAATGCAGGATGTCCGCTTTATGCTGCTTGATAAAGTCCATGCCAAGTAATCCGTTGACCTTCAACGGCACATTGTTCGGAACGATGTAGAACCAATGCTCTAGATTTAAAGCCGGTGTCTCGAGTACAATTTTAGCTATCCCGAGGGGGGTGAATTTCTCGCCCGCTACCCCCTGCAGCTCTACGGTGCAGTCGCTCACCATGGTCTCTGGTTTGAGACAGCCTTCCTTGATTATGCTGCACTGCGCTCCGGTGTCCGCTTTGAGGGTGAGTACCCCGGTCGTAGCCAACGGTGCATCGATATCGAAGTCGCTGGCGGTGGCACTCGACGCCGGCAGCATTACTTGTAGAAGCTGCAGCGTTGTTTTCTTCTGCTTGCACGCAGGTCTCTGCTGGACAGTTAGCGTATTCAATCTCAGTGCGCCCAGTGTGTTCACGCCTGCAGTGGCTGGATCTGGCCCCGCGGTTACAGTATTTCTTGCATCTTTGTGGCCTGCATTTCTTCCCTGTCGGGGCGGCTGCGTCGGCTCGCGTTTATTCTGCGACAGTCTCTTCCGGCAGTCCTTCCACATGTGGCCTTTCTTCTGGCAGTAAATTCAGGTTATTTCCACATTGTGGATTGACTTGTTTTCACTGGGTACTAATAGGCTTACTCGTCCCGTATCCCGGGTGCAGTCTCGAGCCATATGTCCAGTTTTTCCGCAGGTGAAACAATTTTCTCCCTACCGGGATTTTGCGCCTTGGGACCTTCTGCTCGAATAGTGCCCTGCGCGCTTCGTAAACGATGTCCCCTACGGCCGCAGCTAATTCGGCTGTGGGGTCTACCCCTGCGCCAGGCAACGTCGTCTCTAGTGAGTTGCCCCTATGTCTTGATTGGGCTCCTCTAGACTCTGACATGTTTGCTAATTTTGCGGCGAACTCTACTTTAAAATATTCCCACAAAATCTCAAGAAATATATATATCTAGTGGAATATTTTTCCAAATATCGGTTCTACGCTGGCTTTAGTTTATCGGCTATATGTATAAGTATAATGTAACCGCCACTTACAGAAAGATGATCTGGTAGACCGTCCTTTCCATGGTGATGTTCTCAGGTGTTGCCGACTTGGCACCCTGCAGCTCCTTTTTGTTGATGGTCCTTGACGTCGTTTCTGACACTGTTGACCCGTATCTTCGTTGGTTCCTTAGCACGTCGCCAATGGTTGCACGACGGCTTCTCCTCGAGTAGCTGCTTCGCGTACTCGTTTGCACACTTTGTGCGGTTCTCCGCGATTTGACGTGACACCGTCAATCGGGACTTTAAACGGTTGACCGATACGTCACCCGGCACCGACGTTCACTTCGCGTCTTCGCGTTAGATTCGTCGGGTTTTACGAACTACACTGGCGTCCTTTGGACGAGTCGTAGTCGTCACTTCAGAGTATTCTTAACTTTGTCCAAAACACTTTTTGTCCGAATAAATTGCGTATCACTTAACTTCAGCATATCCCACCGTTGCCACCAAATGTTATGCCGGTACCGCGTAATTGGATTATTCGATATTTGGTATAATATTAAAAAGTTATTATTTTTTGGGATCGTTTGCCGATAAGGAGATGAATCTCGAATAAAAGATGAAAACGCGAATTTATATAAAAGGAAGTATTTATTATAGGCAACGGTAACTTTCCGTTGTCTATACTTGTATACTGATTTTTAGTACTGCATACTAAAATACTGATTTTAGTAAAGCAGTTTGCAACTGTGTTGTCTATACTTGGATACTGATTTTAGTAAAGCAGTTAGCAACTGCGTTTGCTAAAATCCCTTAGTTGGCAGTTTTACCTAGCGAGTCGCCTTATGCTGCGTCGGCGTCTACCTCGCATCCTGTCTTGAACGAATTTTATATTTTAGAATTCTGTATCTAGCTGTGTCGGCGTCTACCTTGTATGCCGCGACACAACACTTTTGAGAATGTACAAATTGAGATTTCTCCACTTCACCAAGATTGAATTTGTATAAATTATCAACGTGCTCGCTTACCGATCAATTTGAGTCCTGTTGAGCAAGTTTGAGTTAAGTAGATCCGACGAAATCAGTCAAAAATTGTCTGAGCTGAGAAGAGGCTAGTGTAGCGTTCTTGGCGGTATTCACAAGAGTAGCGAAAAATATCTAGTTGGCTGAATGAAAGCGTCGTTGCGCAACGCTGCCGTCAAGCGAGAGATATAATAGATGTTAGTCTCTCGCTTGAGTAGAGTGTCTACAAAGTGCTGCCTTGGCTGTACGCACGACAGCCGAGCGCAGCACAGCATTAGCAGCAACGAGCAGCCGCACGGTGATCATAGTGGTCGTGCGTTAGCTGATTTCTGAAAAAAGTGATTTCAATAAAATATTCATTAATTAAGAACAAATTCCTGATCTTACTGTATGTCTTATTTTTATAGTGTAATAATTATAGAATTATATTGGGTTTGGGAAAAAATTCGTGGCATGTTTTTAGTCAAATTCAACTGCTTTTCTTAAAGTGTGAAAATGAATTTATTGAAACCGAATATGCTCCATTATTATCGACAATGTTTCGCCATTTTCCGGGTAGAGCCATGATGCCATCGGTGAAGAACTTCTGTGGTTTCTGGGTGAAAAACTGAATCAAGTGGTTTTCACAGGTTTCTTTTGAAAGTAGCTTAATTCCATTGGGAGAGTTCTGCAGAGATCGGAATAAGTGATAGTCAGAGCGTGCTATGTCTGGACTATAAGGTGAATGCATCAAAACTTCCCAACCAAACTCTCGCAATTTTCTGGAAGTAGCTCATGGTGAACGATTCCCTTCCAGTCCCACCACACACACGGCATCACCTTTTTCGCCGTCAATCCTGGCTTCGCGAACGCTTGTGACGGCTCACCATCCCTTGTCCACGATCTTTGATGCTTCCGATTGTCATACGTGATCCATTTTTCATCACCGGTTATGACACGTTTCAGAAATGGCTCGATTTAATTGCGTTTCAACAGCGCATCGCAGATGTTAGTTCGGTCTATCATGTTTTTCGCGCTGAACTCATGAGGAATCCATACATCGAGCTTTTTTTTGTAGCCAGCTTTGTGTAAATGGTTCAAAACAGTTTTGTGGTCAATGCCTAGCTCCATACCAATATCAACACTGCTGATATGCTTATCTTGCTGGACTTTTTCAAGAATTTCATCAGCTTTTTCAGTGATTGGACGACCAGAGCGTGACTTATCTTTCACATCAAAATTTCCAGAATGAAAGCGAGCGAACCATTTCCGCGCAGCAGATTTTGATAAAGTACTTTCACCGTACACAGCACAATTTTTTCACAAGCCTGCGCAGCGTGCTTCCCTTTGTCGTAATAATATTACAAAATATAGCGCAATTTTTCATTACTTTTCTCCATTTTCAAACGCAAACAACTTTCCAACCACTGCACCAATTTCGATGTTTATATACTCAAAGTAACGCTCGAAATGTCACCTTTCCAACGAGCGTTTAGTGGTGTCGCTGTGATCTGTGTTTCCTGACTTATTTGCAGTTAATGCCATCTATCGGGAAAAACGCTACGAACTTTTTCATAGACCCAATATTTCAGCTCACACACATTAAACCATCGGATTCTCAAATAATGTTCGTCATATCCGTATATTTGTAAATACGGTAAATATCTTGTGGGCCACCCGAGAGTATACGTAGGTATTGAGTGTATGGCGGTAACAGGACGCGGTAACAACGACCTGATAACAGTCAAAGATCTTGTTAAGTGTACGGTGTTACCACCTCTCTATCATCTTATGCTACCGGTGAGTATGCATCAGCATTTGCTATTCGCTTTATGTCGTAGCTGCTGCAAAAACATGAGTCAAGCTGAATGTGTACATGAAAATCCTGTAGAACGTATGTTTAACAGTACATGGGTAGTCAATGAGTTGCGAAAGGGTGTATCTTATGGTTACAGAGTGATTCATGTAGACGAAATTTGGCAATACGAGATAATGCAATACAAACGTAATACACGGTCTGGCAGCCATTCTATCGAATATATAAATATATTCTTGAAAATTAAACATGAAGCTAGCGGTTGGCCTATGGAGTCTTTGGACAACGAAGATGCGCAAGAACAATACATCGCTTATTTCGAGCGTTCTGAAGGAGTGAAATTGCATCGTGAAGCGATACCCAGAAACCTGGGATTGCGTCAAGTACCGATTCATTTATTTACGTGACGAAGAATAACCCTGCTCAATACGAATCGACAATAGGTCAGCTTTTAGGAGACCTTACACACGAATTGGCTACAGGGTGTTACATCAAATCTTCCGTTTCCGGAGGACCAAAATTATATTTGTTCATAACACGCACTCCCGACGGTACCAAAAGTAAAGTTTGCAATGTAAAAGATATAACGCTCAATTTCGCAAACAGTCAATTGATTACTACAATACAATACGTTCCTATATATGTGACGACAAGGTGAAACCTATCGAGTTAAAATACAACGCTATACGTTGTACGCCATTTCATCATGTTGTCACGCATGCAGAAAAAAAGAAGTGTAAACCGTCGAGCGTGAAACGAAGACGTCACGGTAAATACGGTTCGCTTCCATACGGCTACCGGGAATAAACTATTTCTGTTGTTATTGTAAAATAAAAGGATTTATACATATTCCGACTGTTCGAACCCTGTATCTTGCAGGGTTGTATAGAAAATGTTCTCACAAGGAAAGGTACTTTGGTGTCCCCCTCCGATTTTAATGCAACTCACGTATGTTGTAGAGCATCGAAAACTAAAAGACACGTATTTTTTTTATCGGCGGAAAAACATTTTTAAGGGGTGAAATCGCCCTTCAAAAATAGCATGTCGAGGGGTGATTTTGCAGTTTCACCCAGAAGGCGTCAACCGATTTTAATAAAACAAAAACCAAAATACTCCTCATTGAAGACAATCAAAATTCCACGCTAAGTTGAAGAAAAAAATTCATTTGCAGGGGTGAACAACCCCCTGATTTTTCAAATTTCCACCCTACACAAAAAACTAATCAACCAAATTAAACAGAACATGTACCATTTGGAAGGGCAAGTTAAAATAAAGTTGACGTATTTTTGCACATTCACAGGAAAATGAGTTTACGGGGGTAAACTACCCCTTATCCTTTAGTACGTATATTTGTGCATACATTTTTGTTTCTCGTTATTTAAAGGTCCGAATTGATTCAAAACATTCCTGTTAGCCGAAGTCAAGAGGGGAACTTCGCATGATGCTTTATTTATTATTAAGGGGGTGACTGGCTGGTACTTACAAGAAGGTCAGTTTGGTGTCCCCCTCCGATTTTGATGAAACTCACGTATGTTGTAGAGCATTGAAAACTAAAAGACACGTATTTTTTTTATCGGCGGAAAAACATTTTTAAGGGGTGAAATCGCCCTTCAAAAATAGCATGTCAAGGGGTGATTTTGCAGTTTCACCCAGAAGGCGTCAACCGATTTTAATAAAACAAAAACCAACATACTCCTCATTGAAGACAATCAAAATTCCACGCTAAGTTGAAGAAAAAAATTCATTTGCAGGGATGAACAACCCCCTGATTTTTCAAATTAAAAAAAAAAAAAAAAATTTTGTACGACATTTTTCCGACAGTGTATTATTACTTAATTCTGATATTAATTTGCACTTGAGAAACAACATAATCAAACTGCAATCTCTCGCACACAATCAACTTTCATCACCCAGATATATAAATCTTTTCAAATATGCATGGTTCAAAAGTAATTATATACCGATAAGCCAAACGAATTCGACAATCCAGTGAGTTTTGGTTTCGGTCAATCGTCTCAAGCACACTGTGAAGTACTAGGTTGTAATAATGTGGCCATCATCAGATGCTCATGGTGCAAGAAGTCTTTATGCTTGCAACATTTTTTTGAAGAGTATCATTTCTGCACGACTTACGAACCATGATTGCTGCAAATTATGACGTGCACATTGCACGTTGATGAATTGTAAAAGGAATGATACATTATAATATATACTGTGGTGTATGTAGATGCGCAAGGCGGTAAGAATAAATGTGAGAGAATAGAGAGTGGGGAGAGCGTTAACATGGGACGTGAAAAGGACGACAGTCGAATAAATGCGCATGCCGAAACCGGGTATTTGTTATTTCTCGCCTATGTCCTCAGCTGATTGCCGCTGTTTCGAAATACAACCATACATATATGCCATACAACCACTCAACCCCAGCAACATTCCCCAGTATTCTGTATTTGAACAAGCTATTTTTTTCAGTAAATAACGCGAAACTCGTGAATGGACCATTCTACTTGTAAGTACCAGCCGGTCACCCCCTTAATAATAAATAAAGCATCATGCGAAGTTCCCCCCCTTGACTTTGGCTAACAGGAATGTTTTGAATCAATTCGGACATTTAAATAACGAGAAACAAAAATGTATGCACAAATATACGTACTAATGGATAAGGGGTAGTTTACCCCCGTAAACTCATTTTCCTGTGAATGTGCAAAAATACGTCAACTTTATTTTAACTTGCCCTTCCAAATGGTACATGTTCTGTTCAATTTGGTTGATTAGTTTTTTGTGTAGGGTGGAAATTTGAAAAATCAGGGGGTTGTTCACCCCTGCAAATGAATTTTTTTCTTCAACTTAGCGTTGAATTTTGATTGTCTTCAATGAGGAGTATTTTGGTTTTTGTTTTATTAAAATCGGTTGACGCCTTCTGGGTGAAACTGCAAAATCACCCCTCGATATGCTATTTTTGAAGGGCGATTTCACCCCTTAAAAATGTTTTTCCGCCGATAAAAAAAAATACGTGTCTTTTAGTTTTCGATGCTCTACAACATACGTGAGTTCCATTAAAATCGAAGGGGGACACCAAAGTACATTTCCTTGTCAGTCATAAAGATGGACAAGTAGTGGAGACATCCCTCGACCTCGATAATCTGCGGCCCCACGGGTTGCGGTAAAATGTACTTTGTGAAAAAGTTTTTAAAGTTTATTTTGTGTATGAATAGTAAACCATTCGAGAGAATTATTTTCTATTGTTCCGAGTGGCAGTCCGCATACGCGCAGTATGGTACGTCGACAGAGTTTCATGAAGGCCTACAGCAGAGTGCCGATTATGCGAACGACACCCGTGCAAAACTCATAATAATCGACGATTTGATGCAGGAGGTATCGAACAACAGCGTTGTAGATCTTTTGACCAAAGGCAGCCACCGTAAAAACCTGAACATTGTATTTATAATCCAAAACTTATTCCACCAAGGACACGGACAGCGAGATATCTCTATATGCTAACTACATCATATTTTTCAAAAATTCTCGTGATCGTGCTGAAATTCAACCGCTCGCGCGCCAAGTTCACCCGGAAAACCCACGCATTTTACAAGAGGCCTATCACGATGCAACCTCCAAGCCGCATGGTTACTTGTTGCTCGATTTGCAACAATCGACACCTGATAACTGTAGATTTTGCACCTGTATGTTTCCCGACGATCCTCATTATTTTGTGTACGTACCACGGAAAAAGTTAAAACGCAGTGGTACTGCTGGCGAATTGCCCGTTCAGTGCGTGTAATGGTGTCTAAAGGGTCTTCGCGCTACGATAAATGCATCACCATATTGAGAGCGTTTCAAAAAGCCAATACGATATGAAGTGAGTGTTACTTGCGCAGAACAAATTCAAAAGTTAACTATTGCATTTGTATTGGTGAGTACGCCTGGTACATTCTTAGGGACAGCGCTACTTTAAAGAGCCGTGGTACGAAAGAAAACAACAGGAGTGATAGATCAAGACGATTGACAATTCGACACGCGTGATGGCACAAGGTGGTTCACCGCTCTGCAAAAAGCACGTTGCAATATTGCGATCTCTTCAACATCTCAATAAGGAGTAACGCGTTGCCGTTTTACATGAAGCAGACCTAGGTATCATCCGCTGTATTTGTGAGTGCGCTTTAAACGTTTTTGCGGCCCCGTGCCTCTGAAGACCGATCAAAGAAAAAAATCACGTCGCACAGTGGACGCAGAGCCCGAAATCGTGGCAGTAAATACAAATAACCTCCGATCGGAATGAAAATTGGTATGCAGGGGTTTTTAAGGTCGCTGATTACGAATCTGAAAGCTAAATTATTGTAAACAAAATGGCCGATCCAATATGGCGGACATGGATGTTAAAAAGGTGTCCGATCTTGACAAAAATTGGTATATGCGGGTTTTTAGGGTCGCTTATTACGAATCCGAAAGCCAAATTATTGTAAACAAAATGGCCGATCTAATATGGCGGACAAGTATGTTAAAAAAAATTAAAAATTTTCAAAAAAACTCCCTCCTGCCGTACCACTCAAAAAAGGATGAAATAATTTACTTATTTAGTATGACGTTTTCGTATACAATGATATATAACTTGCATTAGTTATTTGAATTTTAATTATTATAATTGAATTGAACAAAATTGATATACGCGGGTTGTGAAAGTGACTGATTGCGAATCAGAAAGCCAAACAATAACGTAGCGAAATTATCGTTCAAATTATCCTTTATAATAAGATATAATTCCTTCCTCGTCAAATGTACTCCTTCGTAATGGGACCCTGTAATAAAGACATAAAATTGTATAGAATGTGTGTTGAAGGATCAGATCAAAATTTTAATGAATTTTAATTATTGTAACAAATAAGTAGCCGCAATAATTATTCGTATTTTTTTTTTTAAAGTACATAAAAAACAACAGTTATGAAAAAAAAATTGAATTTAGACTATTATGAAAGAAGTTATGAGCAAAAAAACATAAACAAATATTTTTTGAACGGGTGACCAAAAACATCTCAAAATGTACCAGAAGCCGATTTTTGATGAGTACATGAAAATATGACAAAATCAAGGGAAAAAAAATTGAACTGTCCGATTTGGCGTGGAATGCCCCATATATACCTATATATATATATAATAAAAATGTATCAAATATAAATAAAATGTGACGATTCAAATTAATTACTTTAGTATATACTTACATATATATGTATTGTTGTATGTCTACAAAAATAGATATATAAATGATTTACTTGAATTTGTATTTTGTATATATATATGTATATATATATATATTATATATGGTATATGTATGGATATAGTCCTATTGCTCAAGTAGCAGCTGTTCAATGGCCCCATGGCATGGCGTATGGCGCCGCGCGCGCGTGCACGGTCGGCAACCGCCTGTTTTACGTTGCCAAAAACCATAACAGACAAAGTTAGGCAGCTCTAGGCAGCTAATTCCTGTTAATTTCGCAAGCTTATATAATAAACTAAAGGCCTAGACATTGGCTGTCGCAGAATATGGCAGAAAGTATAACTTTTCGGATAGTTGAAAATATAAGTTTACCAAATTCTTTCACTTTATTTATGCAGTAGTTTATACTACACTTCAATAATTTACATATTTATTTTAAACTCAACCAATGTAAAAATATCTTCTACATACCTCCAGAAGTCGTATACATGTCTCCGGATTGATTTAAAACACTTCACTTTAAAGTTATCGATTTTATAAGTCACGGTAGTTTTCGCTCGTTCAGCGCGCGATGCGAACACTCGTCTCGAAGGCTAACTTCCAACTGACGCAGCGACGAAGGTATACGGTGAAAAAGGTTCCCCTTTTACAATTTAACGCAGCCATTAGTCCTCTACCTGACTGCCTGCTCAAATATCCCGATTGTAAAAATTTTTTTCTGACTTTTCTGCCACGATTTCGGGCTCTGCGTCTACTGTGCGTCGGCACGCTCCCGTTCTCCATCGTTTAGGCTAACAAAAGGTTGTTGGAAGAGTAAGAAATTATTTGTTGTTCAGAGTGGTGGGTTGCTGCCCCTCTATCTAGCACCAATACCAGGTAGTGCTCTATCGAGCTTGAGTGGTGGCCGTGGCTAATGGAGCCCACAAGAAAAATGGTACCGGTGGCCGGTACTAAATAAATAAAATGGTGGTCGGGAGAACAGCTATCGCAGCTGGGAGAGCAAAATCATGAGTAGCCAGTTTTTAGTATTGACACGTGTTTGAGAATCCGTCCGATGTTGTTTGACCGATCTGTGAATATATTGGAAAAATATGAGTCTTCACTCACGACAGGGTGATAAATAACCAGACACGTCGATGGTATGTCGAGGAAGCGGTTTATTCTCCCTTCCACAATTTGGCATACAAAATAATATGATTTGGAAAAAATATAAATTGAGATAAAAATAAATAGTCACAAAAATCAGAGAGTTTACAAATAAATAAATAAAGTTGAATTTTATTATGAAGCTTGAGCAGCACACAATTGTATTAATTGTGTGCTGGGTGTGCGCGAGCAGTGAACGTGATGCAGTCAACGCTACAGAGCACGCCACGGTATGAGAGCAATTAGTGCGTAGAATGTCAATTATTCACTGCAAGCTTTCAGCAGATTTATCTGAGAGAAGTCACAGTGAATAGATGAGAGCACTTGCAATTTGGTTGCTTAAGTGCTGAGAATAGAGTATGAGAACAGTGACGCAGTCAGCACTGCGTGACACATTACAAACATAGACTGAGGATGCACAATTGAGCAGAAAATATTCACAGTATTTTCCTAGCAGGCTTACTGGGGGAAACTACAGTGAATATAAAGCACATGCGTAATTATATTAATCAAGCAGGCAAAATAGAGTGAGGAAAACGTGGTGCAGCCCGTGCTGCAGCGCACGCCACGAAGTGAGACAATTATGATGATGTACCGATGAGATTATCACTCCTCATCGTCATTGAATCTATTAGAAAATTATAACGATGTACTCGTACCTGATTTTGAGTCCTGTTAAAAAAGTGGTGAAGAATGTCCAAGAAATGCAGAGATGAGTGCGCTGTTCCCGTGGTTGTTCCGAAAAGTGTCTAAATTTTCAACATGGCTGCGGGATACGAAAGCGTCGTTGGGCGCTGAAGTCAATTGAGAGAGATAGCCGGTGAGCAAAGCCGAAGTCAAGCGAGAGAGACGTCCTCTCGCTCAACGCGGCATGCCTGCAAGGCACAGCCTTGGCTCCGCGAAGCCCTGCTTCGGTTATCTCCGGCCCAACCGAACGCAGCGTGCTAGAGCACAGCAACAGGTCGACGCAGGGCGAATATCGATCGCCGTGCGCCACCTGATTATCCAATAACACGTCTCAAGCGCTTAACGCAGGGAATTGATGCTACACTGACTAGATTGGACACGGAAATGAATGAAATTTTAAATTCTAATGCATACAAGGATGAGAGGGAAAAGTGTACTTAGCTGTACTACAACGTTACCTCCATTTCGTCGATAACGAGAGAGCTCAGCAGTACCATGCGCTTATAAAGAATAAACATACTATAGAACCTGGTTGTGATAAAGAAGAAGAAGAAGAAGAAACATGTAATGACATGAACGATTCTTTTATAATTGAGAGTATACCGGCTGAATTTGGCACCAAAGAGAAACTGCTACTTCGTCGTTTGCGTGATGCACCACGGTCTAATTTTTCTTGAGATTCTGCTGGGGTCGTGTCAGTCAACGGAAAACTAATGAAGGATTCAAATATTGTTGATCTCGTAAATGACGACATGCGGACGAGGAAATTACCTAAACCAGGAGGACGCAGTGCCTTTGCCAGATTTCTGAGAACGATGCAGACACCGCGGGAATTCATCGGCAATGAGGCATTGTGGATGGAGTCAAGAGCTAACTCAACATTGAGTCAGTCATTGTTTTTTAGTGGTCGTGAGAACAGATCACAAGCGTTACAATCAGGCAGCACCGGACAGAGTGGCCATGGTTATCATAATAGGAAAAGACGTGTTACCGGAATCAACCTCAAATTATACCATGAAACCTTAGAAAAAGTATACTTTAATCCAGCCCATGAAGCATCGTTTTCAGGTGCTACCAAATTATTACGCCAGGCATGTCTGATGAAAATTTCCAAGGTAAAGGCGCTGCAATGGGTTGAAGCACAGAATGCTTACACAAACCTCAGACACGTGGGACATCGCTTTCCGCGACCGCGACGTTTTTCTAGCATACGGAACATTGATGACTTTTGGGAGGTTAATCTCGTAGATCTGCGTTCGATTAAGGAATATAATGATGGTTATGTTTACCTCCCCGTCGTTATAGATGTTTTGAGTAAATTTGCATGGGTTCAGCCTTTACGTGACAAGACTGCTGCATCTGTGGCTAAAACGTTTGACCTCATTTTATAGGAAAAAAATAGTAACGACCGATCGCGTGTTTGGCTACAGACGGACAGGGGTAAAGAATTCATCGTTTCATGTTACGAAATACCCTGATATCGAGGCGATTATAGTCGAGAGATTTAATAGAACGCTAAAAGAAAGAATGTGGTATTAATTCACGTATTCTAGGCAAAAACGTTACCTTTACGTTCTGCAGAATATCGTTTCGGCATACAACCATTCCGCGCATAGTGGTATAAAAATGGCTTCTGCTTCTGTGACACGCGCTACAGCCGCTAGGGCTCGGAATATCCTGATGCAACGCGACAAGAGAACAGAACATTGCTCTCCTACATACAATGTGGGCGATATCGTATGCATCAGTAGCGCGAAGGCAGCCTTTGCAAAAGGTTACGAAGCCGGATCGTGCAGCGAGCTATTCAAAATTCATCGTGTATCGTTAAGTAATTACCCCGTGATATGCACCTTGCGTGATCTCCACGACGAGGTTATTGATGGTATATTTTATGAAGCTGAGTTATCGAGCGTAACGGTATTTTTACGTTAACATTAAATTTTATTCTTCTGAGGGAAAGAATTCGGGCTCGAACACTACGATAATTAATTTTAGACTTCTATAGGAGGTATAAGTAAGGTTGATTCAATAAGTTTCATAGAATTCTGTGTTGTGAGGCTTTTTGGCGCCTTTAACCGTAGAATTTATCAGTGGTGTCTAATTGCTCTGATGGTTCCACGCTCTTCTTTACCCGCGAGGTTATCAGATTCTTGACTTCTGCGCTGAGCGGTGGATATCTCAATTAGGCAGTATCGAGCTCAGCCGTCTTGATCTTTTTCCCGCCTGGCTGCTGACGAGCTGTCTGCTGGGCTTGCGTCGTTGTTGCTGGCGCATCGGTCAGCCGGTATGGACGCTGAATCTATGTCCGCGTCCGCGTTGTTTTATTTAATCATCAAAAAACTTTGTTTTTGGTGTTGCTCCGTGCTCGGTGTCTTTGGTGGTGATATCCGTGCCGCTCCCGTGTGTTTCGGACGTGTCTTTCCTAAGTAATCGTGCTCTTGGTTCGCGAGTGATTTTTCTCTGTGTTAAATAATGACAGTTGCTGTGTCACTATTCCTGAGGATTGTTAATTCTTTATCCTTCAGTCGACGGATTCCTCCAGAAATCTTCGGTGCTGGACCCGGACGTCCCAATTATTCTTCGCTCATGGTGAGTTGATCTTTTAATTTATCTTTCTCTTCTCTTTTATGTCTGTTGAGTAGTGTCGTTTTCCTGCGACGCGCTTGACAGAACTCTTAAAATTGTTTCACTCCTAATTATTTTTCTAATTGTCCTAAAATTCTAAATTAAGTTCCTATGGGTCGGCCTTATTAATGCCCTCCTAATGCTATTCATTAATTAATTTTCCTAGCTTTCTTTCAAATTTTGACTCGAAAACACTCTTGCTTCTTAATGCGGTGATTGCTTTCCAAATTTTCCATCTACTGGATCCTGCTTCTATGTTGCAATCTCGCTAATAATTGTTTGTTATTCTTGATTTCTTTTTTTCTTTTTTTATTTTATTACACCCCTTTCACCTGTCTCCAAGTTCTGATTTCTAAACTTCTCGGTGCTACAAGTCCAGTCTTTCAAACTTATCGATACGCTGCGTTAACGATCGTTGTCGATCGCGCCAACGGGACTCCTGATATGATGTGCGTTTATACTGACATCTGTGAACCCTAAGTCACTGATAATGTGTACACATCTTTGCTACGCGTCGAACCAGCCGCTGCCACTGATAACTGTAATTATGGATCTTTGAAAATAAGAAGCTTCTCACCACCACGCTATGTTCCTATATTACGCGCAAGTTTTCAAACAATCACCATTGATATAAGGGACGAGTCTGGTGAGCCGATACTATTGGAGTATGGAACGCTGACGTTACAGTTCAAATGTACAGATTAACTTGAACAGCTCTAAAATGGATTACTATGACGAATACTTTGATATGCAAACGGGAAATGGTGATGCTTGTACAGGTTATGGTTGTATCAGCAATGACATGTATCCAAGAAAAGCATCCAAAACGCGTCTTCGCGAGTGAGGGAGAAATCTAAAGCGTAAGACTGAAGAAAAAATTAGTACGCTTATGAAGGGTTCAGGCTATAAAGCTATTAAAATTAATAAACTGATGCATTCTCTTGCTGAGAGCGCATAGCGACGTACCAGTGTGGAAAAAGGAAAGAAGACCGTGAAGTCACGAAAATGTTCAGGAGGTGTGAAAAAGGAGCGGGGCAAAAAGAAGACAGTGAAAAGAAGAACGACAAAACCAGTCGTCAAAAGATGTAACAAAAAGTCAAGAACGGTTACGGATATTTTTGCTTAGTCTGAACTCGGAAAAAAAATGGCGTTCCTACACGCACACGCGTGTGAGTGTCTTAAGTCGGATCTTGAACTCTTGACACTATCACCAATCCAGACAACGATTGAGGAAACACATTCAGCGTATTATAAGCCAAACTCATCGTTGACGGATGATTCACCGATAGAGTTTGTTAATTATTGACCAGTCAATAATCTCCTAGAATCAGAACCTTGTATCACTTCCTAACAATGCTTATGCATATAGAGCATACATTGTAACACTCTTGAATTGCAGGCTTCCTGCGAAGGCCTCGCATCTTACGAGTTTTCCATGGTAAAATGATACTGTAACGGTATTTATCGTTAACATTATCCTGAAAGGGTTTTGTTCGGACTCGAGCAGGGAGGAAATTAATTTAGGCTTTTGAATAGGTAAAAGTAAGATTTATTCAAGAAACTCAGTGTAAATTTTGGTGATACATTAAATGGAAATATGAATATAAAATCTAATTATCGATCTTGATCCTTCTTTCTTGGTATTATGGCTACCACGCGCCTTACAAAACGTTAATCCCGGGCACTTGAGTGCATTTATAATCGTGTACGCTGGAGAATTTATAGAATTTGTGAGAATCTTATATTGAACAGATATGCGTTGGTCAATAATATGTTTTATAGCATTCGATCAATAATATGCTCTATTATGTGAAATTACACGTTGATAAATAATATAATTTCTAATGTAAAAATATTCGCGGATTAATAATATGATTTATAAAGTGAAAATATTCGTTAATTGATAATAGAATTTATAAAGTGAAGATAAACGTCGGTCGATAAACGTTTTACCCGCCGCATTCACTAGGTAAGATACTTTAGCACGCGTACCGTCGGTAAATGGCCGGCAGCTGCTCGTAGCACTTGTATTAGCCTCGGATCTCTACTGAGTTGATCAATACACGTTTCCTACGTCACAGGACCGTTGGTGCGAGTGGAGCTCCCGCCTGGTACTCTGCGAAGGCCGACTCGCTCGTCCACCTGATCCCCGCTGCGATCCGGCGTCAGTTGGATGCACTTTGGGTGCATGTGCAGCTATCTCAGGGCCGTATCCTGTTGAGTTATCGCCTATCTGTATTTTCCCTGAGATATTCTGAGTTAAATTTAAATTATTTTCCAATCCTATTCTCTACGCTATCGTAACATTTCCATCATCTTTAGTATGGTGATATTATATCTTCGTTATTTAAAATATGTGGAGATTATTTTGAGAGCATAATCTGTTGGATCGCTCTATCCTCGGCTACCAGAGAGAGAGAGAGACTGGTTTGTTGATGTTTGGATGGCTCTGCGGTGCGTTGGACTCTAGCGCAGCACAGGCTCAGCTGCTACCCGTCAAGTGTGTGTCCGGTACTACAGCTGGGCTCTGTGTGTATCGGTGCGGCTGGAGCTAGCGAGGGCTCGTTTGCTCTTCCTTCCTGGTAGCTGGACTTCTGCGTTGGCGGGACCTGTGAACAAAACTGTTCCCCGAATGCCGAATTTCTGGTCTTTTTATACCAGTATCCCCTCTGTCCGGCCCGTGCTTCTGGTATTACTATAGCTGGTGGCGGTCCTGTAGTCCATCTCCTGTAGCCCACTGGTAGCCTTGGTCCTTCTTTTAAAATTCGTCGTTGGTCTTTTAACGTTTCGTTATTCGTGCTTTTTGAAAGGAATAACGGGACTTGGTCTCCGACGTGCCGACCTACATAGTGTGAGTGACGCGCGGTAGCGGCGCTTCGTTGTGTGTGTACCGCGCGTCTTGAGTTGTCAGGTATAGGCCGGTCTTACTTGGTGTGCGTAACGCGCGGTAGCGGTGACTTAGTGTGTGCACCGCGCGTTATTAGATTGCCAGTACGTTACAATACAGAGGGTAAAATGGATGATACGGCCGATGCTAATAATGGTCTTGTATCCCGACGGAGCGTATTAGGTAAGGATAGAACGGTCGATCTCCTCGGCCATTTGCACAGCGATATTTTTAATCAAAAAAAGGTTTTTGCTTAACGGTGTTGAGATGCGCCTGCGACTCGTACGGACCGATGACGGTTTTTGTCTCATGAGCTCTTCGAAAGATTGCACGATCCGTATTACAGAGGCATCACTACTTATACGTCGCGTTAAGATAGCTCCAGGTATACTTCTATACCTGGAGCTATAAAATATCCTTTGACCAGCGTCGAGGTTAAAGCGCTATCGATGCATGCAGGGGTAAACAAGGATACTATTGACAATGTCATACTTGTTTAGCTGTTTAAACGAATGATTGTGGGTTTTGTCGATAATAAGATTTCAACCGCGATCGTGCAATGCATCTATTCAATTTTAAAAATTACCAAATTAGTAATCTTTCTTTATATGCGGATGGTTTACAGATACCGTCGAAGCCTCTATAATCAGACTTCGTAAATGGTAATATGTGCGTGGACGTATAACACGCTATTTTCCGGTACCGGTATTAACTTCTTTAATGAGGGTAATTGCATTTCTCGTTCAAGCTCTCCGAGGGGTAATTGTCTCTTCGCTTCTGATCTTACACCCGATCACTCGGCCAATAGTAGCACTTATTGGAACCTGGTGGGACACGGTAGAGTGAGGATAGAAGTATGTTTCTCGGAAGCCCGAACTTCAACAACCTATTGCATTGTGTATGCTGAATACGATGATGTGTTGGAGATTGACTTATCCAGGCAGGTGGTCGTAGATTTCAGCGACTGATGAGAGAGAAGCACCTTCAGTTTGTGTTAATTACTTGGAGCACGACGGTCAAACAAGATTTCATCATGAATTACATTATTGATATACAGGATATGAGGGATAGAGATAATAAGTATACCTAAATAATTAGCTGTCGTCTCAGTACAGACTTAGGAATTTGACCATTAGATTGTAAAATCACCCTACGTGTATGACAAATTGGCACCTATTGTAAATAGGCAAAACATGTGACTGAGCGGTAATATTCACGGCATATAATGGTCTCAAGGTGATTTGTCATTACGTGCGTTAGAAACAAATCTGACGAGATCGGCGATCCAAGCTACACGGATCTTTACAGTAGGCTCTGAGAAATTATCATACCTAACGTAGCTCACAAGGTGTTTCATTATAAATCTGGAAGATGATAATGAGGTTCTTTCATTCCGCTGCCTACTACGAGGTGGCATACGTGGTATGTATCACGGTGTGCTAAATAAAAAACGACCATACAAATGCGCTCTGAACTCCGCTACCAGAACTTTCTTTGATCCGATGCGTGGTTTTCGAAATATTTCAATGTCTTCAGATAAATTGGCCACCCTGTATACAATGCATATCTGTTAGCCGATGGTACAACATGGTTGTAACGCCCCGAGATGTCCCACGTTCCATAGAGGCACACCTATTCCTAGTCAGGTTGATTTTGTAGACTTCTCAAAAAAAATATTGTGCAGACAATTCGGAGTCTTGAGGTGTGCAGTGCTCTGGCGTCGGTAGATGACTATTCCCCTGGTAAATGATATGGGTCAGATTTGGAACCTTTAGTCTTGCAAGAAAAATCTGGGCCCATACAAATTAATAACCAACAGGACGATCATAGAAATGAAAGAAATACAATAGTTGCATCTTGTGAAATGGTCAATCAGGCACAATATGCTACCGATGATGAGTCGCGTCTGTCAAGGTCATCAATGCCGATTAATGAGTCAGGTGGTCGCCTGATAGACTCACGAGATGTCCACGGTGGTTTAAATCTATCATGCTTCAATGGTTCCGGTGATGCACTTTCTGGGGCAGGTCGTACCAATGTGAAGCATGAGGAGCATGATAGCCACGAGATGGTACACATTCAGGGGGATACAGATTGTCCTGCCGAGATAATGTGCCTACTTTCACACATTAATGAATTCATTGATGTTGCCACTGAAGACGACGTTGACACTTGCAGATCTTGTCGACTGTATTTCCAGGGAGAGGATCAGAATTTCTTTGACGACGTGAACGCTCTCGTTCAAGTCCATTTTAACACTATCGAGCGGGCAACAAGTCAGGTTGCAGCAATTGCTTTGTAGATTTCAACGCTGGTTTTCCTCAAAGACGGAGTCAGCTGGTCGCTATAAGCACGCCATTAGGTTGACTGCATCCAATGCCGTCGTACGTCGCTCATACCCGGTTTCGTTCACCATGATATTATTCAGCAATCGGATAGTCCCTACTATAACCCCTTGAGGATAGTGCAAAAGAAATATGGCTGTTTGCGTATTTGTTTCGACGCTCGATTCATAAGCCAGGTCACGAGTCCGATAACGAGTCACCACTGTTGATTTGTGACTTAGTTCAACGATACCACGGAGTTAAATGTATGTCTACCTCGGATCTTGGAAATGGGTATTGGCAGATTTCACTGGAAAGATCGTCGCGCCAGTATACCGCTTTTTGTACGTCTCGACCGTTTACCAATTCTGTTGCATACCATTTGGACTCAAAACCGCTGGAAGTGGATTTATTCGGGCTGTTAGTCAGGTCTTTGACAGACAATTTGATAAGTTCCTCACCGTAAACATGGACGATTTACTGATCACGTCAACTTGCTTTGAGAAACATATCCCTCACCTTGAAGAGGTTTTGACGCGATTGCAGGATCATAACTTCACTTTGCGTTTGGACGAGTCATATTTCTGTTGGGAGTCCGTCAAATTTCTTGGGTACCTTCTCAGTAGATGGTATTCGGCCTCTTCCGAATAAATTAAAGATCATTAAGGATTTCGCCGAGCCCCGTACTAAATAACCGTAACAACAGTTCTTAGGCATCTCTAATTATTATGGACAATTTAGCATCAGACAAGCCACCTCCGTTAATCCTTTTCGGTCCGTGCTAAACGGCAAATGTCATTGGGAATCGACGGAAGACCACAGTAAGGCATTTAAGGAATTAGAGGAAAATTCCGTCAACTCCATTGAGCTGAAATACGTGATTCTCGATCAGCGGTTTCAGTTGCAACCCGACGCCTTGGATAGGGGGATAAGTGGCGTGTTGTTCCAGACAATTAATTCTGGTGGACGATGCGTTATCACTCTAGTCAACCGCTGTCTTAGTGTTTCCGAACTCCATTACGACACGACGGAGAAGGAACTCCTCGCGATCGTGTACTTCGTTCTACAATGTCATACGTATTTGATGGGAAGTTGTTTTGAAATTATATTCGTCAATGTTTCTACTGGGACCATCTAGCTCGAGATGGCAAGGGATTCGTATACACTTGCGATCTCTGTCAATGCGTCAAGTGTTCCAGTCAGCCCATGCAAGGCGAATACTGTATGATCAAGGCAACAGAACCCAGAGAGCTGGTGACAATAGACTTCGATAGACCACTTCCGCAATCTATATGAAGTACAGTATTTATTTATAATGCTTGATGCGTTCTCGAAATATGTGAAGTTGTACACCATCAAAAGAGCCACAACTCGCATCGTTCTGAAGAAAATCATCGACAACTACATGCCGGAATTGGGTAAACTCGACGCAATTCTCGCGGATAATGGTACACAATTTACCTCTTCTCAATAGATAAAAGTGCCTCGAAAAAAACAACATTAAAATTAGGTTCTATTCCATCCGAAATCCCCAAGGAAATCTGACTGAGAGGGTCATAAAAGAGGTGGGACGTTTGATCTGAACGCTATGTCACGACGCGTATTCCAGTTGGGCTACACTTGATCCGCGAATTGAGTCAATGCTTAATATCATGGCTCATATTGGTACTGGATATACTTCGTTCGAATTGCAATCCGGCCAGCCACCTCGTGATGAAATCGAACGTTTCGTCTCATTCCCGGCTAGTGATGAGGTAACTCATGAGAGAAAAATCGTCCTCGCAAATGAACGAATACAGCTCAATATTGATAAACGTTGATCGTCGTTAAAAGGTGTATCGACTGTCATACTCAAGGTGGATGATCTGGTGATTACTTCGAGTCCCGTATCCGTCAAATGCCTTCCAAAATGTAACGACAAAGTTTTTTCACCTGTTCTATGGTCCTTATCGGATCTCGAAAGTCTTTGGAAACAATGTCTATCAACTCGTCGCTATAACGAACTCATATGCCGTAAAAGTTTATAGTCGCCGAAGCCTTCGTAAAAATCATGAGCCTATTTAACATGTTGTCTATCATTAAGTGCACCTTTAGTTTGGTGTCTAGTCCACGGAAACGATTGCCTGATTAATATGTGTGTGCGCCTAGATTAATGACCAGTAATTTTTGTCATCGCCCTTTAAATAAAAAACTGATGTCACAAATTAAGGGGGATATATGTAACCGCTCGTTTAGCTGTCCCGGCAAGGAAATGATATTCATGGTTCCCTTCATAGATCTGATAATGGCATTTAATTGTTAGCGTACTTGAATTTCCGATAGCCGCACACTCACTCTTCATAATCTTACACGCGTCACCCGTAGATTCCTCTGCTCTATATTCCTGTATTTCTTGCTTTCGCAAAAGTACTCGCTACAATAAGCACATTACTCTTCCCAGTCACTGAGCAGCCGTGTCTGCGGATATACGTATAAAGTATGGCACGCAAAGGCATATGTAATTGATAAATTTAAAAGTGTATTCTGGTTTGCATAAGGTTAAGTGCATAATTCTACACCATATAAGGTATTTATAAACTGTATATTTTGTAATTCTGAATGTACGTGATCTTTCGAGTCATGATGTAGATATTGTATAATAATGCCATGCAACTGAAGTGTCTCCATCACCAGGGTTTCATTGGCTGGGCTTTAGTACCATGCCTTATTGAATAATCGGAATAGGATGTGAACTCCTGGTTATTCGCAAAGAAATATTGATTCATTGGACACATCTCGTTTGATGGGGAATACGCACTCATTTATTTCAGCAAGACCGCACTCGCGGCCCACCCCCTGTGCCTCAGTACCAAGGATTTCTAACGAGGTGTCTCCGTTGCTCGAGAAGCTAATGGCAATCGTTTTCGGTCCACTTGTATGCGCCTCCCGCATACCATCTACAGTCCATGAGTGGCTCGCGAAAGTGTCAACAACATTCCGTAAGGCTAGGTTTTAATCCGTCGTACGAGTACTTTTATATATCTGTATATCTCTGTATATCCTTTTGTTTTCTTCTGATATTACGTTGCGTCGGGCTTGAATTCCAGATTATTGAATCGGCCACGCAGGTACTGCATGAGCAGCTTGTCAGCGTATGTGATAGTTACCATCTGCTGGAATAGGTCGGCGTCTTCTTTGAAGGCTTTGACGATAGGAAACACGTGAATTCATTGTCCACATCAACGGTAATTCTGTTCCCCCACGTTGTTTGCGCAGTCCTTATATTGGTGATTTCATAGTTCTTGCCGACTGCCAATTTGGTAAGTCTTTTTACAGGTAGGAATTCCGTCAATTTGCTCACTGTATTGATACGTGGAAAATCCATTGCGGCGCTCGAGAGTTCTTAGTTGACGTGTTAAAAAATTCAAAGCAAAACGTGCGCGTATTAACACCTTAATGTCGATGATGACTTGCAAGAGTATTTCTATTCGCTTTAAGGCATGGCGCTTTCTTTGTATAAAAAAGACTGAATTTTTGATTAGGATGAGTTCGGTAGATGACAAATGATGACTGACTAACAAGGAAAGGTACTTTGGTGTCCCCCTCCGATTTTAATGCAACTCACGTATGTTGTAGAGCATCGAAAACTAAAAGACACGTTTTTTTTTTATCGGCGGAAAAACATTTTTAAGGGGTGAAATCGCCCTTCAAAAATAGCATGTCGAGGGGTGATTTTGCAGTTTCACCCAGAAGGCGTCAACCGATTTTAATAAAACAAAAACCAAAATACTCCTCATTGAAGACAATCAAAATGCCACGCTAAGTTGAAGAAAAAAATTCATTTGCAGGGGTGAACAACCCCCTGATTTTTCAAATTTCCACCCTACACAAAAAACTAATCAACCGAATTAAACAGAACATGTACCATTTGGAAGGGCAAGTTAAAATAAAGTTGACGTATTTTTGCACATTCACAGGAAAATGAGTTTACGGGGGTAAACTACCTCTTATCCATTAGTACATATATTTGTGCATACATTTTTGTTTCTCGTTATTTAAAGGTCCGAATTGATTTAAAACATTCCTGTTGGCCGAAGTCAAGGGGGGGAACTTCGCATGATGCTTTATTTATTATTAAGGGGGTGACCGGCTGGTACTTACAAGTAGAATGGTCCATTCACGAGTTTCGCGTTATTTACTGAAAAAAATAGCTTGTTCAAATACAGAATACTGGGGAATGTTGCTGGGGTTGAGCGGTTGTATGGCATATATGTATGGTTGTATTTCGAAACAGCGGCAATCAGCTGAGGACATAGGCGAGAAATAACAAATACCCGGTTTCGGCATGCGCATTTATTCGACTGTCGTCCTTTTCACGTCCCATGTTAACGCTCTCCCCACTCTCCATTCTCTCACATTTATTCTTACTGCCTTACGCATCTATGTACATACACCACAGTATATATTATAATGTATCATTCCTTTTACAATTCATCAACGTGCAATGTGCACGTCATAATTTGCAGCAATCATGGTTCGTAAGTCGTGCAGAAATGATACTCTTCAAAAAAATGTTGCAAGCATAAAGACTTCTTGCACCATGAGCATCTGATGATGGCTACATTATTACAACCTAGTACTTCACAGTGTGCTTGAGACGATTGACCGAAACCAAAACTCACTGGATTGTCGAATTCGTTTGGCTTATCGGTTATATAATTACTTTTGAACCATGCATATTTGAAAAGATTTATATATCTGGGTGATGAAAGTTGATTGTGTGCGAGAGATTGCAGTTTGATTATGTTGTTTCTCAAGTGCAAATTAATATCAGAATTAAGTAATAATACACTGTCGGAAAAATGTCGTACAAAATTTTTCCATATTCGGAAACCAAAAACGTCGAGTGGTTGGATTTTCCCTGTAGTGCCTTTAGGTATTATCTTTGTGATAATTTTCTTGCCCCGAGGTGTTGCATCAAGAACAACTTCTGGGCAGTGTCCACTCCACGAGTCTATCAACAATACGCTGTCACGGCCGGTGTTGGGGAAGAATACTTTTTCCAACCAAATTTTGAAGTGCTCTATACATAGGATGATATTGGTTATCGATATAGTATAATTCATCATATGTTCAATATTTTCTGGCAATCATTTTTGTCCATACCTGAAGTCATTTTTCCGGATTTCGTTGCTGTTAAAAATACGTTTTCTGGCCTGAATAAATTTTTTTCCACGATTGGGCCGAACTCACCCTTTCCCTCTTTTAGAACGATAAAAAGGGGTGACAATAATTTTCCATCTGCATTTATGGTTGGCTGGATAGTGTAGCTGTGAGTTGTAGATGATACGGATTGTACTACACATTGCACTTGTTTAGTTCCTTCAGTCGTCAGAGTCCTGCCAGAGTGGATTTCCAGTTGAAAACCGCTCTGATCTGAATTATATATGTTTTCCGGTTCATATGTTTGAATATATGGTTTGATTTCATTTACGAAGTTTTCTGCATTCATCCTTAAAACTGGTTCGTCTTCTATAGTCTTTCGTGTTACGAATTTATTAATTTTCCTGGACACAATACGATGTGATTTCTTGAACTTCCGAAGCCAATTATGAGAAGCTTTAAAATGAATGTCTTCGTGACCTATCTCTTTTTGAGCTTGTAGAGCCCACTTTTGAAGGTCGATATCATGAACAATGAAACCAGCATCTATTGCGGCTTGTATGTTTTTCAAAGTATATACAGAGATTTGAGCTAATTTCTTCTTGTAGGTCCCACCTTTGTTCATTTGATTTGCCCAGCGTTTTAATTGTCGTACAGATTTGACTTTTTTGAATTTCTGACTCACGGTATCGACACTGTAATTTTTCTTCTTACCGGATCTCCAGTATTCGATTGCTTTGCGTTTGTAATCGTAGCTTATGTCTTCTTCGTCTTTAGAACAAGTATCAGAATCCACTGGACCTTCATCATGTTGCCAAAGAGTGTCCTCGACAGGGTTAACATCATATTGCTTGAATGGCTCTTGAAAATCTAGCGATTGTTCCTCGATAATTTCAACTCCGTTATAATCGTCCATGCAGTCGACCAGAACTTTTTCGAAATTCTGCTTCACCTCGATTTCTGCATTGTTAATCGGAGTTTCGGGAATATTCATGGCTTGAAATGTAGCCAAAAGAAGCTTAATGACGTTGATTGGATTCACTTTCATGGTCTATTGATTTTTTTTTCTCAGAAATTATAACTGACGCACTGGCACTCCGTTCAAATGAGCAACTAAAGATCGCTGTATGTATCGCGGCTTTTATATTTGGAAGACTTGTTGTTGAACCACATGCGATATCAGCAGATAATACGCAGTCCCAGATAGCCGCCTATGTAGAAAACACCTCTTACTGCGTCGAAAGTATTTTTATCATATTGGCGTATGATTAGATTACTCAAAAAAATAAGATCATATTCATTTCGTTGGAATAACTGACAAAGTTCTATAGATGGAACGACTGTTGCATCATCGACTTATTCCGAAATTTGCGCCGAATCAAAATACTATCTAATCGAAAGGTCGATGACATATGACGATAAATTATTGATAAGCACAAAACAGCACAAAGAGTGAACGCAAGCAGCTCTTTAACATGTAAATAACGAGAAACAAGAATGTACGTTTGTAATCTTGTAAATCTTGTTTGACCGTCGTGCTCCAAGTAATTAACACAAACTGAAGGTGCTTCTCTCTCATCAGTCGCTGAAATCTACGACCACCTGCCTGGATAAGTCAATCTCCAACACATCATCGTATTCAGCATACACAATGCAATAGGTTGTTGAAGTTAGGGCTTCCGAGAAACATACTTCTATCCTCACTCTACCGTGTCCCACCAGGTTCCAATAAGTGCTACTATTGGCCGAGTGATCGGGTGTAAGATCAGAAGCAAAGAGACAATTACCCCTCGGAGAGCTTGAACGAGAAATGCAATTACCCTCATTGAAGAAGTTAATACCGGTACCGGAAAATAGCGTGTTATACGTCCACGCACATATTACCATCTACGAAGTCTGATTATAGAGGCTTTGACAGTATCTGTAAACCATCCGCATATAAAGAAAGATTACTAATTTGGTAATTTTTAAAATTAAATGGATTCATTGCACGATCGCGGTTAAAATCTTATTATCGACAAAACCCACAATCATTCGTTTAAACAGCTAAACAAGTATGACATTGTCAATAGTATCCCTGTTTACCCCTGCATGCATCGATAGCGCTTTAATCTCGACGCTGGTCAAAGGATATTTTATAGCTCCAGGTATAGAAGTATACCTGGAGCTATCTTAACGCGACGTATAAGTAGTGATGCCTCTGTAATACGGATCGTGCAATCTTTCGAAGAGCTCATGAGACAAAAACCGTCATCGGTCCGTACGAGTCGCAGGCGCATCTCAACACCGTTAAGCAAAAACCTTTTTTTGATTAAAAATATCGCCGTGCAAATGGCCGAGGAGATCGACCGTTCTATCCTTACCTAATACGCTCCGTCGGGATACAAGACCATTATTAGCATCGGCCGTATCATCCATTTTACCCTTTGTATTGTAACGTACTGGCTATCTAATAACGCGCGGTGCACACACTAAGTCACCGCTACCGCGCGTTACACACACCAAGTAAGACCGGCCTATACCTGACAACTCAAGACGCGCGGTACACACACAACGAAGCGCCGCCACCGCGCGTCACTCACACTATGTAGGTCGGCACGTCGGAGACCAAGTCCCGTTATTCCTTTCAAAAAGCACGAATAACGAAACGTTAAAAGACCAACGACGAATTTTAAAAGAAGGACCAAGGCTACCAGTGGGCTACAGGAGATGGACTACAGGACCGCCACCAGCTATAGTAATACCAGAAGCACGGGCCGGACAGAGGGGATACTGGTATAAAAAGACCAGAAATTCGGCATTCGGGGAACAGTTTTGTTCACAAGTCCCGCCAACGCAGAAGTCCAGCTACCAGGAAGGAAGAGCAAACGAGCCCTCGCTAGCTGCAGCCGCACCGATACACACAGAGCCCAGCTGTAGTACCGGACACACACTTGACGGGTAGCAGCCGAGCCTGTGCTGCGCTAGTGTCCAACGCACCGCAGAGCCATCCAAACATCAACAAACCAGTCTCTCTCTCTCTCTCTCTCTGGTAGCCGAGGATAGAGCGATCCAACAGACTATGCTCTCAAAATAATCTCCACATATTTTAAATAACGAAGATATAATATCACCATACTAAAGATGATGGAAATTTCACGATAGCGTAGGGAATAGGATTGGAAAATAATTCAAATATAACTCTGTTGGAAAATCAGCTGGCGCACGGCGATCGATAATCGTCGTGCGCCTACCTGTTGCGGTGCTCTAGCACACGTTGTTCGGTTGAGCCGAAGATAGCCGAGGCAGGGCTTCGCGAAGCCGAGGATGTGCCTCGTTGGCATGCCGCGTCGAGCGAGAGGATGTCTTTCTCGCTTGACTTCGGTTTCGCTTACCGGCTATCTCACTCAACTGACTTCAGCGCTCAACGTAAAGTTCATACTCGCAGCTATCTTGAGAATTTGGCACTTTGGCGACACTCATCCTTTGGACAGCACGCGCATCCACGGGACTCTTGGGATCTTTACATCAACCCTTTTACATCGGCATCGCTCAACATATCTCATCAGGACTCATTGCTCAAGGTAAGAGTGCTCTGGCATAATTATATATTAATTCACTGCCAGTGAGGAGAAGATTGGTGTATCAACACTTGGTCTCACCAGTGGCGTGCGTTGCAGCACATGCTGTACCACGTTCTCCTCATGGTATTTTGCCGGCTTAATTAATACAATTAAGCATGTGCCGAGTGTTCACTGTATTTTCCCCCAGTAATTCTGCTGGAAAAATGCAGTGAATATTTTGCTGCTCGACCAAGCAGTCTCAGTCTCTGTCATATTGTGCTACGCAGTAATGACTGCGTAGCTGTTCTTAAATAAAATCACTGCACTCAAGCAACGTCAGTTGCAAGTGCTCTCATTAATTCATTGCAACCACTCTGCAATACACTGCTAAGTGTTTGCAGTGAATTACACACAGACACTTTCGCACACAGTAGCATCGGCGTGTCGTGCTGCGTAGTCCTGACTGCGTTGCACGCACCGCTGTCTCAAGTCTACATTCAGCACACAATTAATAAAATTGTGTGCTGCTCACATTATCATTCCAAATTCCATTTACCAGTTTAATTCATGTTTTCGCACTCATTGGTCTTAGCGTGTCGTGCTGCGTAGTCATCATTGCGTTCCACGCACCGCTTTCTCATGGTTAAACTCAGCGCACAATTAATATAATGCTCACATTCTAAGTCTAAAATTCTATTTGATTGTTTAATTTTATAATTTTGTAATTTAACTAAATGTACATTTTGGACAATTTTCCAAATTAAAGCCTTTTTGTGTAAATTTTCAATTATTGAGTCAAACTGGTATTATTTAAAATTGTATTTTGAATACTGCGAAGGAAGGCAGAAATAAACCGCTTCCTCAGCATAACATCTATGTGTCTGGTTTATTTTCCTCTTGCCTTCAGTGAGTTCTCATCCCTTTCCAATACATTCACAGATCGGTCAAGCTTCATCCGGACGGATTCTCAACAAACTCAGAATATCTCAGGGAAAATACAGACAGGCGATAACTCAACAGTGTACGGCCCTGAGATAGCTGCGCATGCACCCAAAGTGCATCCAACTGACGCCGGATCGCAGCGGGGATTAGGTGGACGAGCGAGTCGGCCTTCACAGAGTACCAGGCGGGAGCTCCACTCCCACCAACGGTCCTGTGATCCAGGAAACGTGTATTGATCAACTCAGTAGAGATCCGAGGCTAATACAAATGCTACGAGCAGCTGCCGGCCATTTACCGACGGTACGCGTGCTAAAGTATCTTACCTAGTGAACGAGCGGGTAAAACGTTTATCGACCGACATTTATCTTCACTTTATAAATTATATTATTAATCAACGAATATTTTCACTTTATAAATCATATTATTAATTCGCGAATATTTTTACATTAGAAATTATATTATGTATCAACGTGTAATTTCACATCATAGAGTATATTATTGATCGAATGCTATAAAACATATTATTGACCAACGCATATCTGTTCAATATAAGATTCTCACAAATTCTTTAAATTCTCCAGCGTACACGATTATAAATGCACTCAAGTGCCCGGGATTAACGTTTTGTAAGGCGTGTGGTAGCCATAATACCAAGAAAGAAGGATCAAAATCGATAATTAGATTTTATATGCATATTTCCATTTAATGTATCACCAAAATTTACACTGAGTTTCTTGAATAAACCTTACTTTTACCTATTCAAAAGCCTAAATTAATTTCCTCCCTGCTCGAGTCCGAACAAAACCCTTTCAGGGTAATGTTAACGATAAATACCGTTACAGTATCATTCTACCATGGAAAACTCGTAAGATGCGAGGCCTTCGCAGAAAGCCTGCAATTCAAGAGTGTTTTAATGTATGCTCTATATGCATAAGCATTGTTAGGAAGTGATACAAGTTTCTGATTCTAAAATACATCAATCTGGTGGAACATTGAGTGCAGGAGATTATTGACTGGTCAATAATCAACAAACTCTATCGGTGAATCATCCGTCAACGATGAGTTTGGCTTATAATACGCTGAATGTGTTCCCTCAATCGTTGTCTGGATTGGTGATAGTGTCAAGAGTTCATTGCAAAAAGAAAAAAGATGTTTCATTTTTCAAAAAGCTATTCAACAATACCCCCCCCCCAGGGGTCAGGGATGGGGGGAGGGTGGATCGAGTTTCGTATCGCTGAATAGCTTTTTGAAAAATTAAACATGTGTTTTTTCTTTTTTCGATCCGATGTGTAATTTCTCGAGACATTCGCAAAAATCAGGTCCCTTGCAATTACAGCGCCATCTATCACGAATCGAAAAAAAAT
Organism: Cylloceria caligata; assembly: GCA_963942595.1. Classification (NCBI taxonomy): domain Eukaryota; kingdom Metazoa; phylum Arthropoda; class Insecta; order Hymenoptera; family Ichneumonidae; genus Cylloceria; species Cylloceria caligata. The sequence continues at coordinate 15,694,395 of OZ012709.1, read as the reverse complement.
GTTTCAGATAAAAGTTACTCATTTTTTTATGGGGAATCCGAATCTGCAATAAAAAATAGAGGTTCCTATTTACGGTTTCAAAGTTGCCCCCACCCCCACCCCAGGGGGTAGAGGTGAGGGGTCGACTTTGATATCATTGGATGACCCCCTTCCAAGCGAACAAATTTTATTGAGAACTTTTTTTGATCCGATGCGTAGTTTTCGAAATATTTCAATGTCTTCAGATAAATCGGCCACCCTGTATATCTTCTGAGGAAGCAAGTATCCTCTCCGAACACTGAAACCCAAACGTAATATTGTCTTTGGGTACCATATAATCATCAAGCGCTTATAATCTAGACTGGCCTTTTTATCATGCATCCAATCATTTCCCAATATCATGTTCGACGTGAGATCAGACCAAGAAAGTAGCCGATGTCGTACAATATCCACGAGCCAATTCGAGAAGGACCTGCTTTTATATTTTCGTACGTTTCTTCCCAACGGCTGTCGTAATAACCATATTAGTGACGGACAGTTCAACTAATTTGAATTGCTTGTTAATCATAATACTTCTCACTGACACACGTTACTTGACTACCAGAATCTAATAGGTCGGAAATGGGAACTCCAAACATGTCAACCAGAAGTTGTGGAAACTTTCAAAAGTGGCTATTGTCGAAATCGTGACTAAGCTCCTCGATGATACCTTCAATTAAGTCCTCAAAAATATCTAATGGGTACTGAGGTATCGAAGCACCCTTATTCAACACCCCCCACTATCAGTTTCAATTATCAGACTCATCAACCCTACATTGTTATCCTAGGTTGTAGGAGGTAGCATTGAGTACATCGGCATGCACGGTGGAGGCACCGCATAATTAAAATCTGGAGTATCAGCCAATTTATTGCAATATGGCAGACCCTGATAAATGCACTGGATGCTAGAAATATTATTTCCTTCAGTTGTTGGCATCCGGGCTATATATTGGGACGAATTATGAGTAGTCTCCGACGGTACTGGCTACCTTGGTTACTCCCAGAAACGCTATCAACGGACGAACGATAATTACGAGGCATGCTAATTGTGCTGCTACCATAACGACCATTAATGCTCGAATTACTTTTACGCGTACCTTTTCGTTCTTCATTGACCATATCAAGTGCGGGTGCACTAGATACTGCATTTGAACTAATGAAATCAATTGCGACGAATGACTCACGTATACGTAAAGGCGTAATTGCTGGATGACAGTGTAATTGAGCTCATAAACATCGAGTAGAGGTCGAAAATATTGAGCTTTAGTAATTTGTTGAAAAAAAAATGTCTGTAAGGAACCCATGGCATTGGCACATCGTCTTGCTAATCATTGGGTCTTGATGCGAACACGCACCGGAATCGAGAAAAATTTAAGTAGAAATACTCTTCTGAATACGTTGTACGTACGACGACTATGACGATTTGCATTAAACCAAATTTTCGCGCGACCTTCTATTGCATTTGCTATTATTAGTAATTTACAATCTCCCTGATCTGCCTGTTTAAAGACAAAGTATTTCTCTAAATACTCAAGAAATTCACGTGGATGTGACTTTATATTACTTTCAAACTTTGGTAATTTAATATCTAGTTTAATGGATTGAAAACCGCGTATGAGCCCATTGAACATACTTGCTTCATTATCCAGTATGGGTGGTGGTGTATGAGCATCCCGCACGGAACCACCTTGATTTGTTCTCAGCGCTTCCAACTCCACTTGCTGTGCATCTAACTAAGGACGCATTCTCCGCAGTTCATCCACCATCATCGCACTATCGATACCTTGAATTTCGTTTTGCCTTCTTAAAAATTCAGCACGCTGCTGAAACATTCCCTCACACATATTCATAAGCTGTTCCTCCGTATCCACACGTTGAGCCATTCCTAGAGATTGACGCATTCGACTATCGTTAAGATTATTGTTATGGACAATTCTTGTTCGACTTCGTTTAACGGTCTGTACTAGTGGAGTAATGGGATATCTAGAACTCATTGTGATCGAGCCTTAGAAAGCGTATGTTTGAAAGGCATGAAACTAATTTAACAGCACACTATTTTTTATATTATTATCCCAACAAATCAAGATGACATTCAAGATGTTAACCTCGCCATGCCCCACGTTGGGCGCCAAACTGTAACAATTTTATTTTATTCAAAATGTTTTATATCAGGGTTTCAGAAAAGTAACAATTTTAATTATTTTAAAATGTTTTCTTATATTTGATTTTTACTTAACTTGTCTTTATTTTAAGTAATATCAAGTGTACAATTATGAAATGCGGATTTTTTTTTTTTAACATGTTAAATTCGGAAGAATCATAAAAAGTGCTTTATTCAAAGTATGCTCCATCGCTTTTTATACATTTTTCCCTACTGTCGGGCAATTTGCGAATACCACGCGAGTAAAAATCTTCTCCTTTTGCTGTGAACCATTCAGCGAGCCGTTTTTCCACATTTTCGTACGAACCCAAGCGCTGCTCAGCAAGTGCGTGACCCGCCGATGTAAACAAGTGGTAATCGGAAGGAGCCAACTCTGGTGAGTAAGCCGCATGGGATAGAACTTCCCAGCTCAGTGCTTCCAACGTGTCGTGAACCAGTTTTGCGGTATGTGATGTAGCATTATCATGAAAAAAAAATGACTTTGTGTTGTCTCTTTCGATATTCCGGCCTTTTTTTAAGCAGCAAACGGTTCAAATCGGTCAATTCTTGTAGGTAACGTTTAGTATTAACCGTTTCTTCAGGTTCTAACAGCTCATAATAGTCCACGCCCCTCTGGTCCCACTAAACACAGAGCATCGTCTTTCTGCCAAAGTGATTCGGTCTTGCGGTCGATGTGGATGGAACGCCTAGGTCTACCCATGATTTTCAACGCTTGTAATTCTCAAAATAAATCCACTTTTCATTCCCAGTAACTATACGATGCAAGAACGACTTCCTTTTGTACCGAGCGAACAAAATGTCACATGTGTTTTGCGCTTTTCCATTTGCCTGTCGTTCAACTCATGTGGTACCCATCTACGGGTCTTCTGAATCTTTCCCATCTCTCGTAGCCGATTGGAAACAGCTTGTTGACTAACGCCCAATTGCTCGGCGAGTTGTTTTTGTATTTGTGAATCATCTTCGTTCAACAATGCTTGCAATTCCACATCTTCATATTTTTTTGGCGGCTTTCCACGTTCCTTGTCTGCAACATCGAATTCACCACTTTTGAAACGCCGAAACCATCGTTCACACGTATCTTGCGATGGAGCATATTCATCATCAGCTTCTCAAAGTAATCGGTATGATTCAGCAGCAGTTTTATTGAAATGAATACAAAAAATTAATGCTGTCCACGAATGCTCTTTGTTCGGTATAAATTTCGACATATTGAACGCAACAACACAACACTATGCACACACTTTTCCAATTTATCACTCGTACGTGTCTGAAACTTATTGATGACACAACAAAATGGCGCAGTGTTAAATCTTTATAGCACAAACTGCATTCGTGCGCCATCTGTTGTCTAAAATCCGCATTTCATAATTGTATACATGGTAAATCGTTTTTTTCGATGCCTTAAGGATGTCTCGATTTTTGTTTTCAATTTTAACAAATTATCTCAAATGGTGAATTTTCTATGGCGATGTCATTTGTTTTTTTCGCGATCTCGTGACGGATAGAGAGCCGAGCGCTGCAGCGATTGTCTTTTATTTACATAATAAACCGAAGTACAGTGAAGTACTAGGCGTTCGACGCTGTTGCTGTGACATCACTATCTGCTCTGTGATTGGCCCACGTTGAAACACTAATAACTAAGAAACTCATTATCGTATAATCACCGAAGCCGGCACTATTTACTCGGGTGGTCATCCCGCATCTCACGGTAATAATCTTGTTCCCGAGTTATGTTACTAATGTTATTCTCGAGTTATGTTACATCCTGTATATAAGAGTGTTGTGATCAATCAATGGACTGTTCGAGAATTTGAATCTTATAGCCTTTACTTTGAAAACTTCGCATTCGGTACCGTCGGGAGCGAGTGTTATGAATGAATAAAATTTTGAACCTTCGGAACCGAAAGATTTGATATAACACCCCGAATCCAATATGTCTGTCAGATGTTCTAAAAGCTAACCTGTTGGCGCCTCGTATTCAACAGGGTTATGTTTCGTCACGTAAATAACGGAAGCATAGTTTGTTGTCCCCCTCCGATTTTGATGAAACTCACGTATGTTGTAGAGCATCGAAAACTAAAAGACACGTATTTTTTTTTATCGGTGGAAAAACATTTCTAAGGGGTGAAATCGCCCTTCAAACTTAGGCATGTCGAGGGGTGATTATGCAGTTTCACCCAGAAGGCGTCAACCGATTTTAATGAAACAAAAACCAAAATACTCCCCATTGAAAACAATAAAAATTCCACGTGAAGTTGAAGAAAAAAATTCATTTGCAGGGGTGAAACTGCATAATCACCCCTAACTTTGAAGGGAGATTTCACACCTTAGAAATGTTTTTCCGCTGATAAAAAAAATACGTGTCTTTTAGTTTTCGATGCTCTACAACATACGTGAGTTTCATCAAAATCGGAGGGGGACACCAAACTGTCCTTCCTTGTGAGTCGGTGTCGCAATACAACGCACGGCTATCAGACGCTGTCAATAACTATAACGTTTTAATCGAACCTGAACTGCTGAAGACGCTGCGATTACAGATTCGTTATACCTGATGGGATTATAGCGTCGTCCTTTTTTATGTAACTGTTGTGAGTATCATTAGTCAATAACTCTAGGAATTCTGCGCGCGTCGAAACTGTAACTGTTTGTGTCAGATTTCTGTACTAGCCAAACTTTCTCCAAACAGAGTTGAGACACAATTTAGCTATTTGACGCAATCCGGGGTTTTTAATATCGCTTCACGAAACAATTAAACACCTTCAGAACGTTCGAAATCAACGATGTACGATGTACGATGTCTCATATTGTTCTTGCGCATCTGCGTTGTCCAAATACTCCATAGGCCAATCGCTAGCTTCTTGTTTTGTTTGAGGCATGTATTTATATATTTGATTAAATGGCCGCTAAATCGTGTATCACGATTGTATTGTGTTACCTCGTATTACCAAATTTCTTCTACGCGATTCACTTTGTACCCGCGTGACGCAGTTTTTCGAAACTCATCGACTCAGCGTACCAGTAGTACCGGATGATAGAGATTTCGCAATGGTAACACCGTACACTTAACAAGACGTTTTACTTTCGTGAGACCACTGTTACCGGGTCCTGTTAACTCCATATACTCACCATCTATGTTTACTGTTGATGAATATACAATATGATGTGGCCTACGGGATTGGGTGGCCTACGGGATATTTTCCGCTTTTACAAATATACGGATATAAAGAGCATACATCGACGTATCGTATCTGCTCAGTCTTCTTTACATCGCAGAGCGTAGCCATGTTTTCTGTGCTGCCTCCGAAGAAAGCATCACGCGGTTCAACACGAGGTTCCATTGCAACTGAAGCGTGATCCCATACGAGAGTACTCATCTTCGCGATTGTTTCAAGCATACGACCATCCTCACACTCCCAAATTTCCGTCAATGTGTAACCACTATTATGTATTGTAACGTCAATTTGTGCTTCAACGCACCACGTCACCTATAGCTGGTCCGAGCTATTTTTACTTCCTTTTGTTTTACTCTTTCGAGTTGGGCGCCAGGCGCTTACGCGCCGGAAGGAAAAATAACGAGATGTTCGACCAGACTCAGCCTGGCTAGCTCAGTCGGTGGAGCATGCGACTCTTAATCTCAGGGTCGTGGGTTCGAGCCCCAACGTGGGGCGTTTTCCCGGTTGCTGTCGATCGAGTAAGACGTAGCGTGTGTTGTTCTTTTGTCCCGCTGTACCGTTGCTATTATTCGAGGAAATTGTCGAGACGAGGAAGAGTAACGCTACCGGTGATTACCGTTAAGAAGTCAGCCTGCATAACATCGGAACCTGCTGTCGTACGATCTAGACAGGAGAATTGAGGCTTTGAGGATATTCGAGGTTTTTCCCGGATTTCAATGAACATCGCAGCGTCATCGTCCCGGTGAGCTCTCTTTCCTTCCATGGTCTTTCGCCGCTATTTTATTTTTGTTGACACATGCGTCTATTCGAGCTTGGTCATACCTGTGACTTTTGTATACTTCGCACAGAGTATAATTTTGTATCGGGACCGACTGCGTCTGTTAGAGTGTGTTGCGGAATCACTCCTGATATTGTATGGAACCGACCTGCGCATGTATTGAAAATTATGAGGCTTCACTTCACAACAGGGAAAATAAAAACCAGACACAAGGATGGTATATAGAGAAAGCGGTTTATTGCACCGTCCGCTCATTCACTATAAAATACATCAAAAATAGAAAATTCATAAATATAAAAATAAAATACAAAAAAATAAACTAGATTGAGTTTTTGGTCTGAGTGACCAGCACACAATTATATTAATTGTGTGATGTCTTTTAATAAGTGACGTGTACGTGGTGCAGCCAGCGCTGCATCGCACGCCACGGAATGAGAATTTGAGGATATGCCGATAAGAAGAAAATATTCACAGTACTTTCCCAGCAAGTTTGATTGGCGGAAAGTACTGTAGATAATTAACAGCACTTACTCAAGTATCATTTGTGTGCTAAATGACACGTTAGAAACCTGTGATGCAGTTAACGCTGCCGAGCATGGCAGAGTGAGAAATTGATGATGCACAAATGAGGTGAAAATATTCACAGTACTTTCCCAGCAAGTTTGGTTAGGGGAAAGTACAGTGAATAATAGGTACACGCGCAATTATATTAATCGAGCAGGCAAAATGTAATGAGGAAAACGTGGTGCAGCCCGCGCTGCAGAGCACGCCACAGAGTGAGACCTTTATGAGGATGCGCTACTGAGATCTACACTCCTCACCGTTATTGAATTATATTAAATTGTGACGGTGAACGCTCACTGTTGATTTGAGTCCTGGTTAGCACAAAATGTTGAGAAGGTCCGGTGAAAGCTGTGAAAAGTCCGAGATGTGCTGAGAAGGATGTGCACTGTTGAAGCAGGTTTTTACAGAAGTGCCAGATTTTACAATATGGCTGCGTTTTACAAACGAGTCGTTGTGCGCTGAAGTCAACCGAGTGAGATAGCTGGTGAGCGAAGCCGAAGTCAAGCGAGAGAGATAGCTTCTCGCTTAACGCTGCACGCCTACGAGGCACAGCCGCGGCTCTGCGAGGCACTGCCTCGGCCATCTCCGGCATAGCCGAGCGCAACATGCTACACAGCAGCAACAGGTCGACGTACGGCGAATATCGATCGCCGTGCGCCAGCTGATAATCCAACAGAGTGTGAGAGAGACAGTGCGACTGTCGGGATAATTTGTACTTCCCGGAATGATTAAGTTTAAGAAATGTTAACAAGCCAGAGTTAATTTTACGGGATATTTTATTTATATTTTTTTCTTTATTCTTTTGTTAGAAGACCAGTAATCATTCTAATAAAATAAACGATTTGCCCTAGTGGCATTTGTAAATCCCATATTTGAAGTGTTGTCTGTTTTATTTATTGATTTTATTTATGGATTCTACTTATTAATATTATTTATTTGTTTTATTTATCGCTTCTATTTTATTTTTATTGATTAACTTTAGGGAAGGATTTATTAATTAATTGAATGTTTGGATTTTATGGACTTATGACCACCTTGACAGTTAGAACCACCCACTCTGCCTTGAACAGCTGTAGCTAACCTGGGCTGAATCTGGTCAAACACCTCGTTATTTTTCCTTCCGGCACGTAAACGCCTGGCGCCCAACTCGAAAGAGTAAAACAAAATGAAGGAAAAATAGCTCGGACCAGCTACAGGTGACGTGGTGCGTTAGAGCGCAAAATTTACATTACAAATTTGGCGCCCAACGTGGGGCCAACCAAACCACTTTAACTCACGAGGGGAGAAAAGGAAGAAAAAAATAATAAATAATAATAACAATAATAAAAATTACAGAAAAATACTTGAACAAATGCGGTGAATTAACCCGGTTATTTCTCTCTCCCCGGTGTACCAGCTGAACGGTCGCTCTCACACTACGAGTGGTAGCCCCTACATCAACGGAAAGACGAGAATCAAAAACCAACAAAAACCCACAAAAAAAAATATCATAATAAACAGAAGAAAAACAAAACAAAACTAATAGTAAAAACATAAAAATGAATAACTATATAAATGTATAAATAAATGAATAGATAACTACTATTCAACAATATTAATTAAAGAAAACGCAAAGATAACAAGATAAAACAAAACAAACGAAATTAACGAATAGAGATAAAATACAAAAAAAAACAATACGGTCGGTCACAGAGGAGCGGCAAGGCCCTTCGGAATTATATCGTTAGGCAAACCGATGGAAAATTGAAAGATAATATTCAATCAACGGAATCCGTCCCGATCATTCATGAAAATCAAGTATATATAAAACCAATAAATGTTTTTAAAAAACCAGCCAGATCAATAAATAAATGATAATTATTAGTCCAAATAAACTAAACCAATAACTTATAAAAAATAATAATAAATCGAGTAAAGGACGGAAGTAGAATGGTACAAGTATCGCGAGACTTGTGGGCGTGGCCTCCCCTCTCCCTGCTGGCTTGTGATTGGTCCCCCCACCTCCTTACCCCCAACTATCCCTGCACCTGATTAATCACCCCACCCTGAACCCCCGACTGACGCGCCACCAAGATGACACGTGCGCCATCTGTCGGACGCTTGTTACCGATGAGCCATCTATTATAAATATTCGACAGGATGTATGTTACCGACAGCAGGTAAAACAGAGCGACTCACCGACGGGTGGTAGTGTAGATTTGGTGCAGCTATCGATAAGTAGATTGGGTCCTACATGCGATACCACAGGTTGGGTCCTACCATCGAAAAAAAAGATTGTAGCTTGACATCGGTAAAAAGATTTACGTCCGGTCGTGGTCCTACACATCCGAGGTTTTGCTTTTTTACTATTTGACGCTAATTAAAAATAAATCTTTCGATACTTTAAAATCAGTTATTGATATTAATAGTAATAATAATAGGTAAAAACATTTGAAGGACAAATATGTTTATTGACAATAGCATTATGTATACAGCTTTAATAACTCTAATTTAGATTAAGTGAAACAAGGGATGAAGACGAGACGGGGCAGCACATAATTAATACAAAATCATACAATAATTATCTTATTATCTACAATTAGTAAAATTAATTATTATCTTTTATAAACATGTGTTATTATGTGAAGTATTAAATACTACTTTTTAACTAGTTTGTACACTCGTTTTGCGATTATTATTCGATCGGATTTATAGCTACTAGAGAAATGTCTGTGAGTGTTTTTTTCACTTCATGTGTTATGAATGGAATACAAAATACCTTCAACTCCAGGAACAGTATATCAAAATATTCAATGAATGAAGGATCGACTCGATGGCGTACAGCCTCACACAGATTAGAGCTATTCTGTGTTAAGAGTTCGCTAACGCGCGCTTGATCCACATTTTTGGCTAACTCTTTAGCGGGAATATGAATAAGTAATTCAGCACATAGAATTTCGATACAGTTTTTCACATAAGAGATGTAGCGTTGGAGCCGTCTCAAGCGCTCCTCAACGCACACTGTTACGACACATAACCCGTCAAATGATTTCTTTTGCATCACTATAGCCGGTGAATAGATGCTCTTCTTCTTCTTCGGTGGCGGTGGTTCCACTTGACTCTCTTCGTTCTGGTCGACACTGTCCTCAGTGGTTGGCTCATCAATGCACCGATCGAACACAATGGATTTGGATCCGAAAGATGTTGTAAAGTATACCTCGAAGTCTCCAAATTTGAGGGTGTTTGGGGTACGGTAAGCGGTCCGCTTACCATAATTCCTACACTCCTTGAAATATGAGTCCATTTCAGGTAGTGCATCTTGTAGTTTACCCCAGGTAGTGATATCGAGGATGATTCCTCCCGATGAGTTATTCTTCTGTAGCTTGATGATTGGTACGACATCGCCGTTTATACGCGGTTGAAGTCCCACACTTATCTTCTTTGTTTCTGAACAATTCAGTTTGTATGTTGTACCGAGAAGCAGTGGTATCTCGAGATTTTTCTTCTCATCGGCAGATATAAGCCGGTACATGGCGGCCACACCCATATCGGCGGAACTCATATTGAGCAACACGTGTAAACTTGACGAAAGAGATGGTGGTCGAAAATCTATCGCTGCTAGATGTAGTTTCCAGTGTGTCACGGGCCTGACCGCCGGTTAACGCTTTCAACGATTCGTTTTATAGTTAAGTATGGATAACCATATTGTATATTATTGAATGGAAGGGGGAGGAAAATAGGTGTACAGCTTCCTGCGCGACCCTCTGCTAGCATCGTATTAGTCACATTGTAAACAGATTGTTCAGATGAATATTTTTAACTATATATGTTCCTTTTGACAATACAGCTTGATTCCGAAATGCAAGAGTCCAAGACGTCATATGCAGTGTCTTGTAGACAGACTATGTAGGTGTATACATACATTAAAATTAGGGGTGCTCGTTCTGAAAATACAGGTTGCTTTCGAAAATGTAGAAGCAGGAGAGTTCGTATTGACTGTCTTGTGAACAGATGTATATAAAAATTGAAATGATGAATGCTCGCCCCACAACTTGTTACCCTTTACATTTCTATTTACATTGTATGCGCCACATCCAGGTATTCTTCACCGTAGCCAGGTATGATAAATTACAGGAGGTTTGCCATGCGTGAGGGATGACACAGGCTTGTCGTGTATCCACTATGATGCTTCCATACTCTTCTGTATTGAAGGTATAGTGAATAAGTCAAAGTCCAACTTTAAACACTCGTACGCGTGTGCGTGTAAGAACGATATTGTCAGACAGTTCCAAAAATGTCGTTGGACTTTGCTCGTTTACAATAGTTACTACGTCCACCTCTCTTTCTCTTTGTTATCCTCTTCCGTGAATTCTTCGTAATAACGCGGTATGAAAAATTCACAATTCTGCTTGTGTCAAGTTTCTGATTTTTTTTCTTGTGTGATGGGAATAGTAGCAATAGTCCATCTTCTAAGATGAATGATTACAAGTTAAGAGTAATGTGTCATTTATGAGTTTCGAGTCTTTGCTCCACAACTGTGAATGTGAAAGTTTTTATGCCCTACCTACTAGCACGTATATAAACCCTATTTTTATGATTCGAGAAAAAGTTAATAAATCTACCATGTTCACGATACCAATCTGTGATAATGTTATCATTTTCCCTAATTAATAACAAATCCAGGAATGGTATTTTTTATCTTTTTTTTTTCTCAATAGTAAATTGTAGTTTGGGATGTTAAGCATTGAAAATTGTTCAAGTTTATTGAATTTGATCAAATGATAAAGAGATAATTGCGTCATCAACATGTCTTTTGTATTCAATTGGAGTGTAATAAAGTTTTGACAAGCAACATTCTTCTAAATCATCTATAACTTTGTTATATAAAATTGGAGCCTATAGGAAGGCAGGACATTTTTTTATAAATCTCATTTTCAAAGGTGAAATAACTAGAAAACATAATGATCTCGGTTTATTTTTTAATTCCGCAATAACAGGGCCCTTTCCAAATAATAACCTTCTTTTTCCAGGCGATTTAAAACCAATTGTAAAAGAACATCTCTTTAAAGCGAGTATACATCTAATAAAACTAAAATGTATGAAGCAGGTAAACTAATGTGCGAAACTAATCATTTCAGAGAGAAACTGTCGTTAACATTAGAAATCGGACTCTTGATACGCTTCGTTAACATGTTATGAATACAAGTAGTTCATTTGTGTGTGGTACACTTGATAGACGAAGCTATTGGCCTTATTGGGATGTTCAGCTTTCGTATTTTTGGTAAAGTTTACATTCTAGCTAAATTCGTAATATCAGATTTTAAATAATGATAGTGTAGGCATTTTTTGTAAACAACGAGCGGCCGGTCGAACCAAGCAGGCCAGCCTCCCTCCGATTTCAAGTGTTTCGCAGCGTTGCCGTGTGCCCTATGCAACGTAGTGCTGCGGGGCGACGAAGTTAAGTGTTAGACGCGTGAAAGACAATGAGCTAGAGAGACGTTGCGGGTGACAGTGTAAAGCGTCAGTCTCGACATATCCACGAATAAAATATTTTCTACCATCCTGAAGAAAAGACTGAGTGTATCCAAATTAATCTATATGTATCATCATAAGCCCCTACAATAGTTTTATTTCTGAATTTTGCTCGTTATCAGATATCTAGATGTCTAGTAACTATTTTTTTATACAATTTGAGTTGGATTCATATTGCTATAATCTTGTAAATAGTTTCATCAATTAAGAGTGAATGGGATTTTTGTATGTAACCAATCAATGTTAGAACTACAGTGCTATTGGCTCTGTCACAACTGGTTATTTTTACATCAGGGTATAAAGATAAAGAAATATCTTGGTATCAAGTATGACCTTACGAGTTTCTTTTTTGTGTTAGTATAATGTAAGTTATTTCAAATATCAGTAAGTGAGCGTCTCGCATTATTTAACTTGTCGATCTGAATCAAACATGACTGATTCAAATTCAAAAATGATCTTATGAATGCCAGCTTTGGTTTCTTTTGCGTATAAGTAAGGATAACAAAATCTAGATCCGTACGATAGAAAATACCGGATAGATTTATCAACCAGCATTTTGAAAGACTGCCGTTAGAGTTGTGAGTTCTGTCACTGCCTAAAATCCTCTTAAATCGGTAAATGGTATTCTTATTTGTTATTATGTTAGTGATGAGATCAATTGACATTGAATTTGAATTGAATTGACTTTGGAACTTGTTTAACTTTTGTACTGACCATCAGCAATGCCGTAAAATACTCATCTAATTTATAACGAAAGTGGTCATTATCGATTATCTGCACTGTCATAAAACTGAACATAGATTTCTTTAGAATTCCATATGGAAGGTTTAGACTGCACATCTACATCGTCTTCAAAATTTGGAAGAGGACTAAGGAAAAAAGAAACACACAAATGAACTGCTTGTATTCATAAGATGTTGACGAAGCGTATCAAGAGTCCGATTTCTAATGATAACGACAGTTTCTCTCTGAAATGATTAGTTTCGCACATTAGTTTACCTGCTTCATACATTTTAGTTTTATAAGATGTATACTCGCTTTAAAGAAATGTTCTTTTACAATTGGTTTTAAATCGCCTGGAAAAAGAAGGTTATTATTTGGAAAGAGCCCTGTTATTGCGGAATTAAAAAATAAACCGAGATCATTATGTTTTCTAGTTATTTCACCTTTGAAAATAAGATTTATAAAAAAATGTCCTGCCTTCCTATAGGCTCCAATTTTATATAACCAAGTTATAGATGATTCAGAAGAATGTTGCTTGTCAAAACTTTATTACACTCCAATTGAATACAAAAGACATGTTGATGACGCAATTATCGCTTTATCATTTGATCAAATTCAATAAACTTGAACAATTTTCAATGCTTAACATCCCAAACTACAATTTACTATTGAGAAAAACAAGATAAAAAATACCATTCCTGGATTTGTTATTAATTAGGGAAAATAATAACATTATCACAGATTGGTATCGTGAACATGGTAGATTTATTAACTTTTTCTCGAATCATAAAAATAGGGTTTATATACGTGCTAGTAGGTAGGGCATAAAAACTTTCACATTCACAGTTGTGGAGCAAAGACTTGAAACTCATAAATGACACATTACTCTTAACTTGTAATCATTCATCTTAGAAGATAGACTATTGCTACTATTCCCATCACTCAAGAAAAAAAATCAGAAACTTGACACAAGCAGAATTGTGAATTTTTCATACGGCGTTATTACGAAGAATTCACGGAAGAGGATAACAAAGAGAAAGAGAGGTGGACGTAGTAACTATTGTAAACGAGCAAAGTCCAACGACATTTTTCGAACTGTCTGACGATATCGTTCTTACACTCACACGCGTACGAGTGTTTAAAGTTGGACCTTGACTTATTTACTATACCTCCAATACAGAAGAGTATAGAAGCATCATAGTGGATACACGACAAGTCTGTGTTATCCCTCACGCATGACAGACCTCCTGCAATTTATCGTACCTGGCTACGGTGAAGAATACCTGGATCTGGCGCATACAATGTAAATATAAATGTAAAAGGTAACAAGTTGTGGGGCGAGCATTCATCATTTCAATTTTTATATACTGTAACGTGGCAGAATACTCGAGCTGCGTCCTCCTCGCTCAACGGCTACCAGCACGATCGCTCAGGGCTGCAGGGGGTGATTTCCGTATTTTATTTATTCTTTATTTTTATTTTTTTTTGTTGTATTTTTTTTATATATATATAACGCGTCCGATACGGCCGAGGGATGGAGAGGGAGTACGAGGAAGAGGAGAGCAACTGTAACAACTGGAAACTTCGGACCGATATTCTGTCTTTCTCGAACGGGATATGCCATTTTCCCGACGACGTACCAAATAATACACGGCCTTCTATCCTTAGCCGCCGTCAACACGGGAATCTATATATCTCTGAGAGTCATCTGCTGGGCTACGCAACGTTGGTATTGCCTGTCGCTAATTAATACATCGTCCAGCTGAGGCGCTAGTCACGGTCGTCGTGCGACACAGGTTCCCCCAATTAACCGAGTTTAGCGGGTTAAGTGGGGATCATAGGTTACGGGCACGCGTGCCGGCAGGACCTCGAGGCTTTTTTCCCGGTGATCGTCGAGCGAGGAAGACGTAGCGTCGAGAGTATCACTGTCCCGCTCTACTGTTCACATAATTAACGCCCATTGGCAAGTTGTGGATGCCCGTGAATTTCATCGGGTCGCCGAATCAAATACTTTATCGAGACGGGAACTTAAACGAGCAGCCGGACCCGACATCTAATCAAGAAAGGAATCGAATCAATCCGATCGTGACATCGTCCCGGTATTTCAAGGAACGTCACGGCAGCATCGTCTCGGTGAGCTCTCTTCCCTTCTACGGTCTTTCGCTAATATATTATTATTTTATTATTTAACTTGTGTATTCTAAATTTATTCGAGTTTGGTCACCCCTGCGACTACGGCACACCGCGTGCAGAGTATTAATTTGTATCGGGAACCGCGGTGCCTATAGAGTGTAACTTCGAGATCCTGTCACTGGTAGAAACCGGGAAAAAGTCACCGTATTATTTAATTGTGTTTTGAGGACGGTTAAACCGTGCGCGCGTTAGGCCGTTATCCCGGAGTGTTTTGGATTTGTTAATTGGTTTGTGTGGGATTGGAACGGGATAGACCGCGTCGCGGATTTTACCGAATAATTGACTTAGATTTATATGACTTAGTTTATTTCTTTTTGACTCATTTTATGGCCTTGGATAGCTTGGCGTTAACGTTTTGGTTTTAATTAGACTGACGTACCGTAATTTAATATACTTTATTTATTCTTTTCCGATTCTATCGAACAGTACGTTATTATTTATCGTTTTGCGTTCGGAAGGAGTGCGAGTTCGGCCGTCGTCCCGTCTGTTGTACTTGGTCTAGAGGGACTTGTACGGTCGGTAGCGTATCTCACTTCGTTAAATTGTTCGTTGCTTTTATTAGTTCGGTTATTATAGTTAGTATTATTTATTATTCTTATTATCGTTATTTCGGACGCCAGTAATTTAATTGGGACTTTCTCATTTTCTTTTTATATAATTTGGGGGGGTTTATTAATCAATCGTCGTTCCCGACATATTAACTGTCGCTTGCTTACGATTTTCAAGATAGGAGATTTGAACTAGTCGACCCTCGCGTACGTGACCTTCCGACGTCCCGTTGTTATGATTCTTTTGAATGTATTTGGGGATTAGCTCGCAATAGGCCGTACCGCGAGCTGGGCGTTGAGACAATCGAATATTTGGTTTGGTCGGGGAATATTACTCGAGATTCGTAGCAAGCGAGATAAGATATATAACATCTGCAAGGTATGCGAGTGAGAGAGAGCGAGCGGGATAACTGCTGCCGTCGAATTAAAAATTGAAGTTGAGATACCGGACTGGATTTGGAGGATTGTTAAAAACGGAGAGACTAATTTTACGGGACATTTTGGTTAAATTCTAAATTGATGTTTATGGGAGAAATAAAGAAGTTTGTAAGTCCCGTACTTGCTGTGGTTGTTTGAATTATTTACGTTTGTTATTTTATTTATTTATTTAATATTTATTTAGCTAAATGTTGTTTATTGTTTGAGTTTGGTATTTATTAACAATGTCTTATTATTGGACTCGGTTCAGTAATTCTAATGAAATATCTTAATTAATTGACTTTATTCATATGTTATCTTGGACTAATAAGTGACTTGACAGTCCGAACCACCCACTCTGCCTGGAACAGCTGTAGCTAGCCTGGGTTGAGTCTGGCCTACCATCTCGTTATTTTTCCTTCCGGCGCGTAAGCGCCTGGCGCCCAACTCGTAAGAGAAAATAAAAGGAAGGAAAAATAGCTTGGGCCAGCTATAGGTAACGTGGTGCGTTGAGGCACAAATTTACCGTTACAATACATCTGTTCACAAGACAGTAAATACGAACTCTCCTACTTCTACATTTTCGAAAGCAACCTGTATTTTCAGAACGAGCACCCCTAATTTTAATTTATGTATACACCTGCACTTTCTGTCTACAGTAGCGTAGAATTGTTTACATAAGAGTAAATACAAGCTCTCGAACTCCTTCGTTTTCGGTAGCAGTCTGTATTGTCAGACCGAGTATCCCTAATTTTAATGTATGTATACACCTACACAGTCTGTCTACAAGACACTGCATATGACGTCTTGGACTCTTGCATTTTGGAATCAAGCTGTATTGTCAAAACGAACATACATAGTTAAAAATATTCATCTGAACAGTCTGTTTACAATGTGACTAATACGATGCTAGCAGAGGGTCGCGCAGGAAGCTGTACACCTATTTTCCTCCCCCCTCCATTCAATAATATACAATATGGTTATCCATACTTAACTATAAAACGAATCGTTGAAAGCGTTAACCGGCGGTCAGGCCCGTGACACACTGGAAACTACATCTAGCAGCGATAGATTTCCGACCACCATCTCTTTCGTCAAGTTTACACGTGTAGCTCAATATGAGTTCCGCCGATATGGGTGTGGCCGCCATGCACCGGCTTATATCTGCCGATGAGAAGAAAAATCTCGAGATACCACTGCTTCTCGGTACAACATACAAACTGAATTGTTCAGAAATAAAGAAGATAAGTGTGGGCCTTCAACCGCGTATAAACGGCGATGTCGTACCAATCATCAAGCTACAGAAGAATAACTCATTGGGAGGAATCATCCTCGATATCACTACCTGGGGTAAACTACAAGATGCACGACCTGAAATAGACTCATATTTCAAGGAGTGTAGGAATTATGGTAAGCGGACCGCTTACCGTACCCCAAACACCCTCAAATTTGGAGACTTCGAGGTATACTTCACAACATCTTTCGGATCCAAATCCATTGTGTTCGATCGGTGCATTGATGAGCCAACCACTGAGGACAGTGTCGACCAGAACGAAGAGAGTCAAGTGGTACCACCGCCAGCGAAGAAGAAGAAGAGCATCTATTCGCCGGCTATAGTGATGCAAAAGAAATCATTTGACGGGTTATGTGCCGTAACAGTGTGCGTCGAGGAGCGCTTGAGACGGCTCCAACGCTACACCTCTTATGTGAAAAACTGTATCGAAATTCTATGTGCTGAATTACTTATTCATATTCCCGCTGAAGAGTTAGCCAAAAATGTGGATCGAGTGCGCGTTAGCGAACTCTTACACAGAATAGCTCTAATCTGTGTGAGGCTGTACGCCATCGAGTCGATCCTTCATTCATTGAATATTTCTACTAAAAACTAATCGATCATGAAATTAGAAAATCATTAATGATGATTCATAACTCCAACAGGTGTTCGCAAAGAAGATTTCGAATTTGAAAAATTAAGGCTAACGCGGATATATTTCGAACTACGTAATGGTTATCAAGAAAAACGTTTTCGTTGTACCAACAACTTTGATATGCATTATTTCATTTGCGGTAGTAGAGATTACTTGGTATGTCTCTTAACTCACAGAGATATATGGTAATTAACATTTGTTACAAACTTATGATTACTCGACAATTCAGAATATAGAACATGACATACAATATAACTTATCTCGGAATGATAATAATAGAAATAATTATCACATCTAATGGGTACACTAAACACAAAATGCAATGATATTAAAAATAACAACAGGAATAATGGAAATTTTTATAGTACGAATATAACTAATAAGAGTAACTTATTTAATTGCAATGACAACATAACAGCAAATAATGATTCCATTGACCCCTTTATAACGGTTTCGAATTTTAACAGAACTTACAACTCTACCAACAGTCTTATAAATTATTGGTTGATAAATATATCCGGTATAGGTATTCCACCCTACGTAGAACTTTTCTTATCGTTGGCACCTAATTTTTCATCCTTATACACAAAAGAAACCAAAGGTGCCACTCATAAAGTTATGTGTGAATATATGCATCACAGTCACATTTGATTCAGAAAGACAAGTTAAATAATACGAGAAGCTCACTAGCTAATATTTGAAATAACTTACATTACACTTAAACAAAAAAGACACTAGTAAAGTCATAGTAGATTTTATGAGTTTCCATCTTCGCACCTTGATATACAAATCGCCAGAGATGATAATAGCACTGTTGTTCTAAATTCTATTGATTACATACAAAAATTCTTTACACTCTCAAATGATGAAACTATTTACAAGATTACAGCAGCTGATTCAAATAAAATTGTACAAGAATTAGTTACTAAGCTTCTAGATTATTGGAAGCGAGTAAAATTCATATTTGAAAGTAACTATCATTTCTTGAAAGCTGATAATACAAATTTAACCAGAATATTAACTTTACCGAAAATACATAACCCGAACATCTCAATGAGGTCAATAATTCTGTCTATCAATTGTCCCACATACGAATTGTTTATGATTTTATTCATAAAGTTTCGACGCAACGTATAAATAGCCCGATTTCTAATGTTAATGTCAGTTCCTCTATGAAATCATTGGTTTCGCACATTACTTTACCTGCTTCATACGTTTTAGTTTTATTTAATGTGAGCTCTCTTTACACAAATGTACCTTTACAATTAGTTTCAAACAGCCTGGAAAAAAGGTATTCGTTCGAAAGGGCACTGTTCTCGACGAATTTAAAAATGAAACTCAGATCATTATATCTACTACTTATGTTACGTCCTGACGTAACGTCGCATTTATCTTTTTCATTTCGATTACGTTAAAGTTCTTCTGTTTTAGTTTCGCTACAGTAAAAGTAACCTCTCACATTTTTCTTTTATTCTCGAACTTCTTAAGAGGAGAGGAGAGCGATTTTAGCGACAGAGATCGGAACAGGGTGAAGATGCGGCCCTACCGACCGTCTCCCGGGAAGAATTAACCTTGTAAAGATGGAATTTTTCGGCGCTCCCGGTCAAAAGGCAAACTTTCAAACCATGGGATCTACTGCGTAGACCCGGTTATCGACTGCCATTTATGGATCTATGATTCAGCGCGGCCTTACCCTCAATCCTAGACCAGGGGTTCGGCTAGTCGCCGTCGGGGCGTTGTTGGTCATAAGGGAGCGGTTGGAGGGAACGCTATCACGTGACCAAGCGACCGCACCCTTTCTTCTCGCTCTTGCCTGAAATCTTCTCTCTCTCTCTCTCTTTACAAAGATGATGAAATCACGAACAATTATCAACTAAGCGAAACAATTAACAAAAGTGGAGGAACTGTTGATTTAAACGAAAGAATTATGACTATCAAAATGTTCACACGAACACCCTAGGTCAAATATCAGCAGCAAAAGGAACAATTATGCTTCCATATGGAAACTACCCATGGCTGTCACTCGAAAACGAGTACAACCCACATCGAATTAATGAGCTTATCAAGTATAGTCGGGTAATAGTAGAAAGATCAGTACATCAGGATTAATTCCCCTTTTCTCTTGGGATTATATTAATATGTCTTTCGTAAAATATTGGAATTTGTAGTAAAAATACCATCATAAATATATAAAACATGTTACGTCTATATATTGACATATCTCTCGTAAAATATTGGAATTTATAGAAAAAAATACCATCATAAATATATAGAACATGTTATGCCTATATAGAAAGGATAAAGGAAATATTAGGATTAATTTATGGTAAAATAGCGGAAAATAGACAGAAAAACGAGAAAGAGATGAGACTAAAATTGAGTTGCAATGAAGCTTCTGATGCAGGAAAGCGAGGCTGGCCGACTCTCCGCGCAACGAAGACGCCTTGCGCGAGGTCTGAACAGCGATCTAGCTGACTTGCGTACGAACGAAATCGTTCTCAAGAGAAGAACTCTCTCGCTCTCTCTCGTTTCCATGTATAAAAATACTTGTTTTACCAGCAAATTATATATATATGGAATATGGAGGATGACAAGATGGCGAACGAGCGTACGGTCGCGGGAAACAGGGCTCTGTGAGAAAGCGTGTATTAAAGTTGATGTTGTGAGTTAAAGTGGCCGGAAAGTCTGTTGAAGGGTGGAGCGACGTGAGTGGAGTTGGTGAAATTGGAAATAGGTGAGGAGGTGGTATAATTTGGGTATTTTTTCACCACAAAATCTTAGTGCATAAAAGTACAGGTTAGAAAAGACCTGAAAGATGGTGGAAAACGTTGGGAAAGAAGCTGGGGGCGAGCGATTGGAAGATGGCTGCGAGTTTAGTAAGACACCGTCGAATGTCGACAGCGGGCGCTGTGTAAGGAATGCAGAAGAAATAATAGCTGACAGACCAATAAAGGAAAAGCTGGTTAAGAGACCCAGAGGAAGACCTCCGAAGAAGAGAGAAGGAAATGTTAAAATAGACCAATACCTTGCGGATCTGAATGCGGCTCAAGGAACAGATAAAGAGCTGATGGAATGTGAGGTGTTCGAAACGAAAAGTAAAGTGTATCACACCCCGCGTAAAAATATAGACGAAAAAGACGAAAGTGAGAAAGAATATACAGAGATAGCGACGGGTACGGAGATTGTGATGAAGTGTAGTGAGGCGGGGGTGGGGGACACCGGACTAAGAAGCACAGACAAAGGTAAGTGTAAAAATACAGAAAAGAAAACACACATAGAGACGGAAACAGCCTGGGTTGTGACAATGGAGGACAATACGAGTGAGAGTGAGACCGAAGAGCCTGAACTAGGTACGGTGAAAGTGGGGGATAAAGGACAGAAAGAGAGCGAGAAAGTGACGCAAACAGAAACAATAATAAGACACATAGAACAAGAAGGAGAGGTAGATAAGACGCTGTATGTGCCAGAGAGGGACAAGGAGAGGCTCTACGACTGGCCGATAGATTGGCACGAGCAGGCGACGCGGCTCATCAGCGATGCGGAAAAGAGACTAAAGAGTTTCTTCAGAAGTGAAATAGAGTCAATAAAGAAAGAAATCTCACCACCACCATGCCGATGTGAAGAGATGAATAGGATAATAGGAGAATTGTTAGCGGAAGCAGAGCAATGGAAAATGTCAAGATACAGGGAACACGCGGAAAGACAAGAGGAGAAGGAAAGGTATGAGAGTCATAGAGCAAGTTACTTGCAGGAAATCCAAAGACTAAGAGAAGAGAGAGATGAAGCGCGGAGACTGAGAAAAGAGAGAGAAGAAAGGGACGAAGCGCTGAGAGAGAGGGAGATGGACGAAGGTACGAACGCTCCACGGTTAACAGTAGGTGACTATGAGAGTGAGTATGTGTACGAACTAAAACAAAACATTGTAGAGACAGAGGATATGAGAAAGGTGGGAAGAGAGAGGGAGACAAGCATCGGCGCAGAATCGATGAGTGAAAGAGCGCGCATGGATGCGCTAGACAACTGTGAGAGAGGGAGAGAACCGGGCGAACCTCGCTTGCGGACCTCGCCGGATAAAACAAGTAACTCAGGAACGGGAAGTAAGCGCGAGTCCAGAGAGCGCTCAATGCGACCGGACCCGCTCACCGCGGCTGAGTGGGAGTGGGAATCCAAAGAGAGAACGAGAAGAAAGAAAAATATCATAGTGAGGGGAATACGAGCAAACGATAGAGATACGGTGACTGCCGAAAAAATAAGGCACATCATATTAACAAAAATGGGAATTAAAGTGAGAATAACAAGAATTCAAAAACTTGGCGGAGGGCCAGTAGCCACACTTGAGACGATGGAGATGAAAAAAAGAATCATGAGAAGAAAAAGAGATCTACGAGGAACGGGAATATGGATAGAGGACGATTTGGTAACGAGGGAGAGACAAGTGCAAGAATGGCTGGACGGACAAGAGAAGAAGAAACGGGTGGAGGGCAAAAGCGTATTTAGAGGCCATCAAAAACTGTGTGTAAATGGAGTGTGGTGGTACTGGACAGAACTTGTGGGGAGGGATGGAAAGAATGCAGACTTTTCGTGACAAAAGAAAGGAGTGGATATAAAATGATAACATGGAATATTGCGGGGACTGGGAACATATGGGGGGCACAGGACTTTTTAGGAAATTATGACATAGTGATACTACAAGAAACGTGGTTAGAAAAAGACAAAGAAGCTTGCACACTAAAAAGACTAAGCAGTGAATTTAAGTGGTGGGCAAAGGCAGCGACTCGAGAGTGTAAGAAAGGGGGCGCAATTGGGGGGCATTTAGTGGGGGTGCGAAAGAAGTTGTCTATGGGATGTGAGGTGGTTGAATGGAAGTATGGTCTGATTGTAAAAATACGTGAAAAATCGTTAGACAAAGACTTATGGATAATAGAAGCGTACAACAATGTAGGATGGGGGGAAATAGAAGAACCGTTAAAACAACGCATAGAGGAAAGAGAGGAAAGGGGGGCGGAGATACTGATAGCAGGTGATCTAAATGCGAGAATAGGGAAAGAAAGGGGTATAACGGAATGTGAGAAATTAGGAGGATTATCCTGGGAACGAAACTCGGAAGACAAGGTGCATAACGCAGAAGGAGGTAAGCTATTGAATTTTTGTGATAAGATGAATTTGACGATACTCAATGGGAGGACAAGAGGAGACGAAGAGGGGAGAGTAACTTTGGTGGGAGGGGGAGCAGGTCAGGGGTCGGTGCTAGATCTGTTGATATGGATGGAGGATGAGGAGGAGATTGTAGAAAGATTAAGGGTCATCCCAAGAGTGGAGTCGGACCACTTGCCGGTGTAGTGGACTTTGAAAAGAGGTCAGGAAAAGGAGGGGGGGAGAGCGGACAAGAAGAACAGTCAAGGGAGGAGGGAAGGTGCAGAGACGAGATTAGTGTGGAGAGATGAGAAGAGCCAATTGTATGAAGAAGAGATAAAGAAAATGAGAAAAAACGATTATCATGATGTTACGGCAGGAGAACGATGGAGGATGTTAAAAGAAAAAATTTGGAAAGCGGCAGAGATAGTCAAGATGACTAGGAAAATAAAAAACAAGAAAAACAATAACAATAACAATAGCTGGTACGATAGGGATTGCGAGTTACAAAAGAAGAGAGTGTGGCACTGCCTGAAAAGATACTTGGCAAAGAGAGGTGTGGATGAGCGAAAGGAGTTAGTAGAAGAGAGGAAACAATGGAAGAAACTGGTAGAAGAAAAAAGAAAAGGGTGGTTTGAAGCTCGATGGAAAAAAGTGAAAGAAAGCAAAGATATGGCGGAATGGTGGCGAGCGATAGGGAATTTCAGGACTAAGAAGAAAAGAACGGGAGAAAATATAAGAAGTTACGACTGGGTCAAACATTTCAAAAATCTGTTAGAGGCAGAAGAAGAGGATGAAGTATCAAGAAAAGAGAGCTCAAGACCATGGAACGTGAGCGAAGAAATGGTACCCTCAAATGATGAATTGTTGGACCAGGAAATCGGTAAGGGTGAACTGGAGAGGATAATGAAAAAACTGAAGAATAATAAGGCAGCGGGAGAGGACGGCATTAAGGCTGAATTTTTTCAAAATCTGGTCGAAGAAGAGACACAAGAGTTAAGGGAAATACTAAATATGATATGGAATAACGGAGAACTACCCGCGGGATGGGAAATTGCAAGGATATTTCCGATACACAAGGCGGGCGACGAGGAGCTGGCTAGCAACTACAGAGGGATCTCGTTGTTGGACATTGGATATAAAATAATAGCCAGTATAATGGTAACGAGACTAAACAAATGGTTAGAAAAGGAGGCCATGTTAAGGGAAAGTCAAGCGGGATTCAGGGCAGGAAGGGGTACGCGAGACCATGTCTTCGTGCTCAATGCTCTTATTAACAATAGGCTGAAGAAAAAAGGAGGGAAATTATACGTAGCGTTTGTAGATTTTAAAGCAGCATTTGACAAAGTGGATAGAGAGCTGCTGTTCAAGAAACTTTGGGGAAAAGGAATTAGAGGGAAAATGCATGCGATGATCAGAACTATATACAGGAATACGAGGAATGACATCATCACAGGAGAAGGAATCTCAGAAAATTTTAGAACAAAGAAGGGTGTGAGACAAGGCTGTCCTATCAGCCCAACACTTTTTAACATCGCGCTAGATGACGTAGACGAAGACTGGGAGAGGAAAGGAGAAGGGGGAACAGTCATGGGGGGGGGAATTTTTCGTGCTGAAATATGCAGATGACATTGCGATCATAGCAGAAGAGGCGGGAGAACTTTCAAAGATGCTGAAATCACTGGAGAGATACGTTAGAAAGACAAAAATGGAGGTGAATGTGGACAAAACAAAAATAATGGTATTCAGAAATGGCGGAAGAATGAAGAAAGGAGAAGAATGGAATTTACAAGGAAAGAAAATAGAAGTAGTAAAGGAATTTAAATATTTGGGATATTGGTTCTCAACAAAGGGCACACTGAGGGTTCATATAAACAAATTAATTGGGAAAGCGAGGAAAGCTGCGAATGCAGTTTGGGGAGTGATAAAAAGGGCCAGACTAGATAAACTAAGAGATAGGCTACAACTAATGGACTCCCTCGTTAAAGCAGGGGCGCTGTATGGGATTGAGATCTGGGGATGGAAAAGGAGAGAAGAAATTGAGAAGTTACAAAGCAGAATGGTGAAAATGGCCTTGGGTGTGTCGAGAAATACACCGGATTATTTATGGAAGATGGAAACAGGAAAGCGAAGTATCGAAGTTGAAGCAAGAAGAAGAGCAGGAAATTATCTGCTACAAATCCTAAAGATGGAGGACCTCAGATGGCCGAAGATCTGCCTTAAAGAAGAAATTAGGGGGATCGTAAATAAAACACCGTCGAAGTGGGGGAAAGAGTTAGAAGAAGCAATGAGACAGGTGGGAGAAGGTAGAATCATGGGACTGATGAGGGAAGGGACGCAGTTTGGAGCGATTGAAAGGGCGCTAAGAGAAGCGGTAGAGAAAAAAAGGGACCAGGACATCCAAGGAGACTGGACGAGGATAGACAAGTCTACCTTCTGTAGCTGGTACAAAAATATCAAAATAGGCATAGAGCGAGAAAAATACTGGGACGCGGGAGTAATGAGAGGAGATTTGAAAGAAGAGTGGGCGCGACTAAGATGTGGAAACATCGGAACGGCTGGGAAGAAAGGATATGTGAACTGGATGTGCGTGCTTTGTAAAAAAGAGGACGAAAATGTAGAACATATCTGGAAATGTGAGGAAGCGAGGAAAAAAATAAAGAAAGAATGGGTTATGGGAGTAGACAAATGGAGAGAAGGAAGAACAGGGAATGAACTGCGAAAGCACCTGATAGAAACGCTGAGGGGAGAAGTAATCGAAGAGCTGTGCGAATACCTAATAGCGTTTGGGAAAATAAAAGACTCTATAAATAAAAAGAATAAAACTAGTCAAGGAAATAGCAGCTAAGAAAGCGGCGATAAGGGTTATCTTAGCGAATAAGATTGTGCAAACGGAAAGTGCCAAAGGCGCAAAAGCGAAATAGTAACACGAATGAGAGGAAAATATAAAAGAGAGAGAAATATGGCTGAGTGATGACAGAGGGATTGTGGAAGATAGGGATGAAAAGGAGAAAGCAAAAAGAAGTTGAGGAATTGACATATGTTCTATATTTCATATTTTGTACTTCTGTATTTCTATATTGTTATAAGAGTATATGATGTGACAAGGAAAGATATATAACGGTTGATGTATTAAGGCGAAGTACGCTGTACGATGGAAATAAATAAATAATAATAGGAGTTGAAAAAATATATATATATATGGAATATGTTATACATATATATATAGGATAAAATGAAATGTTAAGATTATTTTACAGCTGAATACCCATAAGTAAGACTAAACGAGAAAGAGAGAAAAACTATAATATGTTTCAATACAGCTTCCTCTGCAAGAAAGCGAGGCTGGGCGACTCTCTGCGCCACGACGAACGACTTATCGCTAGGGCTGAACGGTGATCTAGCCGACTTGCGTACGAACGAAATGTACGAGTAACCAAGTTAGACGAGTCGTTCTCAAGTAAAATCCTTCTTTCTCTCTCTCTCGCTCTCGTTTCTATAGTACGAGAATAATCGTCTAACTAGCAAATTATTTAAGAAAACTTATTAACTATAAGAAATCTAACGTCTAACTAACATTATCTAGGAAAACTTATTAGCTATAAGTAGAGTAATCACTAATTTAACGAATAACCAATGATGCTTGGAATAAGCCATAACTCAACAAAACCATTTACACTAGTAAGAGATTAACGCAGAAATCAGGTTGCATACGTCGAAGTTAACTACAGAATCTGTAACAAAATTATTACTAGTGGTTTCATGTGAAGGATTTAATTAAGTTCCGTACAAACGCTGAAAAACTAAGCCATGACCATAGACACTTCTGCATAGAAGCGAGCATAAGGATATTACCTAAACTAGGAAACTCTATCGAAAGTAGGCCAAGAAGCGGGGTGGTAAAAATCGCCTCATTTTCAGGGGAAAAACGCCTCGAACGCGTTCCCTCACCTAATCGCGTGGTCCTCTGTGTAGCACATCGCGCTGACAAATCAGAGCGCACCATACCGATGCACTTGCATAGATCTATGGCTCTGCATGGCGAGAAGCTACTCTGCGAGGTAAGGGGAATGAATACGTGTATGGTCGAGATAGACCACGGGGAAATTCTTATAATCAGGATAGGGTTTTATCCCTTCTCTTCTTTTACGCGCTTGACGACAAGAATTTTCGACGCTCAGGAGCCTTATAAAAGGCCGCGAAAATCGGCCGTCGACACTTTTTCACGGGGAGTCAAGTAACACAGTTTCACGGGGGGTTCACTAGAGGACTAATCACTAGCCTGGCAGTCAATAAGTCGCCGGCAGTGAATTAGACTTTTTCCAAGGCAACAAGTAGTACTGTTTGCCGGGAAATAAAGTAGTACAGAACGATAATTTTTCACCACGGCTTAATTTTCACAAAGTATAGTTTCAAGTAGTACAGAGTAAGAGTACAGTACTTATAATTATTAACGCTTGTAAAACTGAGAATATTGAACGTGCAACATTCAACTACTCATGTAGTTTTATTTCAATAAATAATTATTAATACGCACCAACGCCTACGTTCGATTTTGAGTCTGTCTGACTACACTAATCTACGTCCAACCAACGTTCAACCACAAGAACCACAGCAACAAACAACCGTAAGTATAATTTTCAATTACCAATTAAAGTAAAATCTTGCTCCGCGTGAAATTGTCATTCAAGTCCCTCCCCATTATTCGTGAAGTAATTATCCCCAACCAAGAACAAAACGCACTCCAGCCCTATCCCGAGTAATTTTCCGCGAGGTTAGACTCAAAAACGGGCTTGCGTCTTCGGTATTTTCTCGTCGGGTGTGGTAAAGGGAGAATTTATTCTCCTTGACCAGAGCACGGAAAAGATACACCGAAACGTGAAATCTATGTTAAATTCGTGGGTTCGTAAGATAGGTCGCGATTTTGACGTAACACTTATTACACCTTTGATAATAAGATGTACAAACAGATTTCTAGCCCCCTTATTGGCTCTCCATTAGATTTATTATTTCTAATTTAGTAATGGCTGATTGAATAGAATCTTGCTTGTCAAAACTTAATTACAATTCATTCCAATTTTATATAAAAGATATACCGACGACATGATTATCTCGTTGCCATCTGATCAAATTCAACACACTTTAACAATTGTTAATGCTTAGCATATACCAAACAACAGATCACTATTGAGAAAGAAAAAAATAATAAAATAAGATTCCTGGAGTGGTTATTAATTAGAGATAATAATAAAATTAGTACAGAATGGTACAGTAAACCTACTTCGTCTGGTAGGCTCATTAACTTTTCTCAAGTCATCCAAAAACAAGAAGTTAGTTTTTAATATGCAATAACTGACCTTTTTAAGTTGAGTATCATTCATAATTCCATATTATAAACCGTAACAATGACTTTGATACCAGATTACTTATGTTATAGGTACTGATACAGTAATACTAATTTTGACATTACAAAGGGTATTGGCGTTGGAAGCAATTAAACATAATTGTAACAAGGTTTTAAGTGCAATAGAATTTAAATTCTTGTCCATGAAAAGGTTACTATGATTACTCGTATATATGATTGAAATATATTCTGATACACTGAGCGACTATTACAGCTCACAACCGGATTGTTCGGTTGATTCCTTTCGTAAAATGTGAACGACATTGTAAAATTCTCTCTTGACATCAGAACTTATTAGTTACTATACTTAGTGTGTTTTCATATACATCACTTTACTCAATATAACAGTTATAGTAATCACAAAATTAATGTTGACATTCGTAACTTAACTTTTACAGATCTCACTGAAAATTAAAAATCTAAAGTTTTCAATCGGAGAACCCTGTCATGGAAATATTATTTTATTGCACTAAAGACATCTTTTTAATACATTACTCCTACTCAAATAATTTTATATACTTTATCGTAATTTTTGAAAAGCACATAATACTCAGATTTGACAAAAAATTTCCAAAAGAATTTCTCACCGCAACTCTGATAAAATATAGCATTCGAGCTTATTATCTGGAGTAAAATAATTTTGTTTTACATTTAATAAGTGTTACCTCGGTGTTGTATAATAAATCGCTATTGTAAATTGATTTAATATTAGTTTTGTAAACAATATTACAGCTGTTGTATTATATTAAAATTTCTGAAAAAGTCTCTGCTTAGAGTCCAAACGTAATGGAATATCTTTGACTTTTCTCCCGCCCATCATCAACGCCGCATATTACTCGTCTAAATAATAAAAATGTTTGACATTTAAATGTGTTTGTACTTGCCATCATTATTAATAATAATTAGTTTCAAAGATCCGATAAATGAAATTAGATTCATAGTAGAAATGGCGGAAAGTAGTAAAGATATATATCAAGAGGCTATTTTTTTTATCGAGGGTGACACCCCAATCTGTTTATCGACGGTACGATACGCCCTTCTTTAACGATGGTAGTATCCAATCTGTATCTGATCGGAGGTAGTCTTTTTTCCTTAGTCCTCTTCCAAATTTTGAAGACGATGTAGATGTGCAGTCTAAACCTTCCATATGGAATTCTAAAGAAATCTATGTTCAGTTTTATGACAGTGCAGATAATCGTATGTAGATGGTATAACCACTTTCGTTATAAATTAGATGAGTATTTTACGGCATTGCTGATGGTCAGTATAAAAGTTAAACAAGTTCCAAAATCAATTCAATTCAAATTCAATGTCAATTGATCTCATCACTAACATAATAACAAATAAGAATACCATTTACCCATTTAAGAGGATTTTAGGCAGTGACAGAACTCACAACTCTAACGACAGTCTTTCAAAATGCGGGTTGATAAATCTATCCGGTATTTTCTATCGTACGGACCTAGATTTTGTTATCCTTACTTATACGCAAAAGAAACCAAAGCTGGCATTCATAAGATCATTTTTGAATTTGAATCAGTCATGTTTGATTCAGATCGACAAGTTAAATAATGCGAGACGCTCACTTACTGATATTTGAAATAACTTACATTATACTAACACAAAAAAGAAACTCGTAAGGTCATACTTGATACCAAGATATTTCTTTATCTTTATACCCTGATGTAAAAATAACCAGTTGTGACAGAGCCAATAGCACTGTAGTTCTAACATTGATTGATTACATACAAAAATCTCATTCACTCTTAATTGATGAAACTATTTACAAGATTATAGCAATATGAATCCAACTCAAATTGTATAAAAAAAATAGTTACTAGACGTCTAGATATCTGATAACGAGCAAAATTCAGAAATGAAACTATCATTATTCAAAATCTGATATTACGAGTTTAGCTAGAATGTAAACTTTACCAAAAATACGCTAGCTGAACATCCCAATAAGGCCAATAACTTCGTCTATCAAGTGTACCACGCACAAATGAACTGCTTGTATTCATAAGATGTTGACGAAGCCTATCAAGAGTCCGATTTCTAATGTTAACGACAGTTTCTCTCTGAAATGATTAGTTTCGCACATTAGTTTACCTGCTTCATACATTTTAGTTTTATTAGATGTATACGCGCTTTAAAGAAATGTTCTTTTACAATTGGTTTTAAATCGCCTGGAAAAAGAAGGTTATTATTTGGAAAGGGCCCTGTTATTGCGGAATTAAAAAATAAACCGAGATCATTATGTTTTCTAGTTATTCCACCTTTGAAAATAAGATTTATAAAAAAATGTCCTGCCTTCCTATAGGCTCCAATTTTATATAACAAAGAGTAGATAAGCTAGGCCGGTTCAAGCACACCACCTGGGCAGGTGTAAATTTACCTGTGCTCGGTCGATAATTATCCTAGAAACCCACTTTACCCACATATGGTAATGACCGCCTGGCGACAATTATCTTATGTCGATATTGTTGTCTACTAGATAGTGCTACAGTCGGATAGATCAAGATCGATATTTCCATAATGGTTGCATGGTATCCAGTTAGATGGCGCGATGTTCTATGTAGACTTACTGTAGTCGTGTACTGACCCAGCCTCCCCGTACAGTCGGTAACTCACTAGATCATGGTCGATAAATGCGCCTGCATCTACCGCACCAACGAGCACACTGTACTACCGATCACTGTAGATAAATGACCTACTAACTCACAGCGAGACCTCGCGGGGTATTTGGGATCGGGATATCCTGATATCGGGATATTTGGAGATTCGATACCTTTGTTGATATTTTACCGACAGTCAGAAATTATCTTACGTCGATAATTATCTGACGTCGGTACTGTTATAGATGGAGCCACAGTCGGATTCTATAGATCACGCTCGATATCCATGGTAAGGGAGACTTTATCATGATAGAACAGACTTTTGCTTTGTTGCCATCGCTTTCGGATAGAGTGCGCCTCAGGAGGATTCGAAAGAATTCGAGATAAATACATTTGCTGTATAAAAACTTGTTTTTATTTTTTAATGTTACAGATAATGCATTTAATCTAATAAAAACTCTTAACGGTAGATTAATATATATATATATATATCTTACAGGTAATACATTTAACCTAAAAAATTCTTAACTATAGATCTTAAATATCTAACTATGAGATTGATGCTGATTGGGATACAAATGTTTTATACACGTTTGATTACATCACCACTTATTACATTATAATCAACCATTCGATCATGTAAGATTAAACAGTAGGCGGTGGTTCCCGCTGGAAAATTTGTCTTAGACTCAAATTCTAGACGGACATCTACTGGCGCTTGTTTTAATGCCTCATTCTGTTTTAAACAATCAATTACAATCAATGGAGCATACTCGATAAAGTTTTTCCTCGTTAGCAGGGGTTCTCGATCTCTGTTGTAGTATATGGCTTGAAAATTGGCATACATGTTGTACAATACAGAGTATTGATTGTGATTTACATCAAGATTGAGGTTACCGTATGGATAATGTTGTGAGTTAAGAAATAGCTTCACATTACCAATGTTGCAGTGATCGAAGTAACTAGCATTTGCATTTTTAACCATTCTCCGATTGGTTTGGAAAGCTACAATTACAAAACGGGGCTTTTCCAATTGATTCGATGTTTTGACTGTCGAATTATGTTTCGTTGTGCTTGGAAGCAGGGGATACTCATACATTTCCCAAGTGCGAAAACTCATAGTGATGTCTCTTTTAATCTGACTATATAAACGTATTTTATACTTGTCTGACAACATCACATATGGCATCAGCCACTCAATTCGTGTAAGCTCAATCTTGAAATCCTCGTAACCGCCAGCTGCAAGAGCAGTCTGCACAACTGCATCAGTATCCGTTCGTGATCTTGTGAGAATGAGCTCATGTTTTATATTGATAATGATTTTCTGATAGTCTTCAGCAAATCCAAGTATCATGGAGAGTGGGATACAAACATCAAAGTGGCCAGTATCATTAGTGAACTGTTTGGTTTCCTCAACGTCAAGCCAGCCAGCATTTTCAATCATTGCGCTTCCACCAGGATTGAAGGATGTGTAGCCTTTCATGAGGCTAGTTATACCAACATTCTTACATCTATCAATCTCAATGGCATTGATCTCGTAGCGAATTTCCTCAAACAGATGTAAAATAGCATTGTTCACCAGCTTCGTTGCTGCCACAGCAGCACCGGTCGCTTTCGACAATTTACCACACACATGTAGAGTACTTCGTGAGGGCAAGAGGCATAGATCTTGATGTTGAATGGATATGCGGATTTCATCACTGTTATTGAAGGTTGATGTATAAGGTTGATGTGCATGTATCTCATAATGCGCTACGGATTCGTCGAATACGACGGCTGATTGCACGTGTAACGCCCCCTCCATTGCAGCAAAATATTACGCACGTTATTTTCTGCCACCAACAATAACTCGAAGCCCTAGACTTTTTAGGAATTGAGCGTTGCGACGTGTGATCGTCTTGGGGGCTCGAGCGTGACTGGTTGCTCAATGACATTTTAGTCCTCTTTTATATGCCTGCGTCACGTTATTAGCATTATTAGCATTA
This sequence comes from Cylloceria caligata, assembly GCA_963942595.1. NCBI lineage: Eukaryota > Metazoa > Arthropoda > Insecta > Hymenoptera > Ichneumonidae > Cylloceria > Cylloceria caligata. The sequence goes on along the minus strand of OZ012709.1, from coordinate 15,661,244 downwards.
TTATTATTATTATTATTATTTTTTTTTTTTTTTTTTTATTAATGACAGAGGAGGAAAATGCGTTAAGCACCGTAGGAGAGTCACACGGACTCCCCCGTGTGTCGGACTCTCCTTGGTTGGCCTACCGACTAAAAACCTCCTCTGTCCCGTCTCCGCGGGGTGGAAACACGTCAGTATAACTTCACCTCCGCGGCACCTGTCCATCGTCTCGTTCGTTTCAGGTCTCAGTCTAAGTTCTCTGTCTATACCCGTCTGACGTTCAGTCCATGCTCATTCATACTCCAAACATCCATCCTCTTTCTTACCTCTCAGAACGGCTTCGACGAATACTGCGAAACGCGTCCACTGTTCCTCGTTCCGTAACATCAGTCCGATAATGTTGTCCGGTGTAATGTCCCCGGTCGTTCGTTCTAAGTCTCGTCTCTGTATCGTCCATCTGTCACACATGAAAAACGTGTGTTCAGCGTCGTCTTGTGCATGTCCGCAGTATTTGCAGTCCGCTGTCCGTACTTTTCCCATGTCACGTAGATATTGCCGGAAATACCCATGGCCTGTGAGGAATTGTGTGAGGAAGAAATTTACCTCCCCAAACTCTCGTTCAGTCCACAGTTTCAGGTCAAGTATCAGGCGTCTTGTCCAGCGTCCGGTTGTCTCCGTCGTCCATCGTGCGTGCCAGTCCGTCAAAGTCTTTTCCCTCTCCCGTCTTGCCGCGCCATCCCTCTCGGTCCCTTCGTCGCGTTCGTAAATCCGTTTCCGTTCAGTCGCCAGTAAGTCGATGGGAATCACGCCCGCCACCACGAGTACCGCCTCCGCTGAGACGGTTCTGTAGGCGCACGCTATCCTCAGTGCTCCTCGTCTTTGTACGTCCGTCATCGCCTTCCGGTATTTTTTGACTGCGAGCGCATCAGCCCATATCTCCGCCCCGTACAGGAGGATGGAGTGGGTTGTCGTCATGAGCAGTCTGCGTGTTGACGGTCTTGGTCCGTGCGTATTTGCCATCAGGCGGCTGAGCACAGCTACCTTCGCCGCCGCCTTCTCGGCCGTCCCTTTGATATGAGCCCAGAAGGTCAGCTTCGTATCGAGGGTCACCCCTAGGTACTTCACCTCCCCTCTGGTCTCAATCTGTTCCGTTCCGACTGTCATCGGTATGATCGTCGGGGTCCGTCGTCTAGTCAGCATGACAATTTCCGTCTTGTGCAGTGCTAGGCTCAGTCCGTGTTTCGTCATCCATCTGTCCACCCGTCTCATCACCTGATTCAGCGTGAGCTGGGCCAGGTCTGCAGTGCGTTCCACGATCACTACCGCCACGTCATCGGCGTAGGCAACCAGTGATGCGTTACGCGGCATCTCCAGCCTCAGCAGGCTGTCGTACGTCACGTTCCATAGGTCAGGTCCCAGTATAGAACCCTGAGCGACCCCCGCAGTGATCCTTCTTGTTCTCTGTCCTTCCTGCGTCTCGTACGTTATGTATCTGTCGCTGAGGTAGTCCTCCATTACCCGGAAAAGGTAGTTAGGGATCCGGAGATCGTCCTGCAACGCTCCCAGGATGTCCCCCCACCTCGCCGAGCTAAAGGCGTTCCTCACGTCCAAAGTCACCAGTACCGTGATGGGTCTTGCTGCGTGGCAAGCCTCGTCTGTCTTCCGAAAGGTCTCAAGGACCTCTCGGATTGCCCCTATGGTCGATCGCCCTTTGCGGAAGCCGTGCTGCTTATCAGACAGACCTCCGGCCGCCTCTATTGCGTACGTTAGTCGTGGTCGCAGTAACAGTTCGTACAGTTTTCCCGTCGTGTCCAACAGACTCAGTGGTCTGTAGGAAGACGGCGCGTCAGGATCTCCCTTGCCTTTGCTCAGAAGAACCAATCTCGCCGTCTTCCAGCGCATGCTGAATGTCCCAGTCTTAAGGCATTGATTGTACATCTCGAGGAGTATGCCTGGCCTGTAGCAAGCTATCAGTCGCAGGACCTCCCCAGGTATGCCGTCTGGTCCCGGTGCTTTTCCCATCTTCATAGAGGACGTAGCTTTAATAAGCTCCTCCTCAGTGAAGACAGGAACGTCGAGTCCCTCGTCTGCGTCCGTCACTTCTTCCCTCCTCGGATGAGTCGGGAAGAGTTCGTCAACAATTTGTCCCATTGTCGTCGCGTCCTTGAGTTCGGGTGGACCGTGGGCCCCGAGCCTTTGGGTCACAATCCTGTAACCCAAGCCCCAAGGGTCCCGGTCCACTTCCTCGCATAACTGTCTCCAGCAGCGCTTCTTACTGTCCTTAATAGCGTAAGTCAACGTCTTCCGTGCCGTTTTGTACTGTACAGTAAGAGCGGCCGTGGACGGTTGGTGTTTTTCCCGTGCTCGATACATTCTTCTCTTTGCCGCAATGCACAGTCGCCGCAGTTGGGCGATCTCGTCCGTCCACCAGTACGTCGTTCGTCTGGGGTGTCGGGGGGTCTTGCGCGGCATTGAGGCCTTACATAGACGTCCCATCAGTCCCATCGTCTCGTCAACGAGTCGTTCGGTTCGTCTCTGTCCCGTCAGTTCGTCAGGTATAGCCTCTGTAGGGTCTGCTGCTTCCAGCAGTTCCCGCGAGAACCTGTCTCTGTCCAGTTTACGTACGTTCCACCGCGGTGCCCGCTCAGGTCCGTCGCGTCGCGTCTGTGTAAGTCTCGCCACTTCAAAGACGATGTATTGGTGATCGCTGGCCGTGTAATCATCGGTCACCCGCCATCGCCTCATCCGCGACAAGATGCTGTCCGAGATCATAGTCACGTCCGGTATCGAGGAGCCTACCCCCGGTCGGATGTACGTTGGTTTCCGTCCCGTGTTTGCAACCGTCAGACCTGTTCGAGCTGCCATCTCCAATAGCAGCCGTCCGCGTTTGTCAGTCCGTGTCATGCCCCACTCCACCGCCCTAGAGTTGAGGTCGCCCGCGACCACCAGATCTCCTGGTAGCTCCCGCAGGGCGTCCTCGAGTCTATTTACCCGGTCCTCGAACGCTCCAGCGGAGCAGTTCGGGGTCAGGTAAACGCTGACGTAGGTCAGATCGTTCACCCTCACCCAGACGTAATCGTCCCCCGCTCCACTGTCGAGAACGCGAACATCGGTGTTTTTGACCCAAATGGCTGACGTGCCCGCGTCATTCGCGAACCACGTCGGGGTCGTCGTGTTCTTGTACTGTTCGCTCAGTATTAGTATGTCGACGTCGTGTTCAGTCGCGATTTGAGGAAGCAGGAGGTGTGCTTCCTCGCATCTGTGCATGTTGCCTTGTAAGACAATCATGCCCTCGTCTCAGTCTTGGTTTTGCACTCCTCCAGTGCGGCCCTGAAAACCGCGCACGACCCGGTGCCCGGTATGTGCGCGGTGTTTTTGTGCCCCGCCTCGGTGCACAGGTAACACGTCGGGTCCTGTTGGCAGTCCTTACCGACGTGGTTCGTCTTGCCGCATTTCCAGCAGCATAGTCGTCTGTCCGGTCCTTTGCAGTCTGTCCTTGTATGACCGTATCCAAGGCACTTGTAGCACCTGGTCACGGTTGTCCTCGGTCTGACGCGGCAGTTTACCCACCCTATCCTGATCCGTCCTTTCTTGAGCAAGGCGTTTGCGGCGCCTTCCTCAAGTTCACAGACCGCCATACATTGTCCGTGTCTGTTGGGCCCGAAAATGTGAACTTTCGGGTCCCTCTCGTCCTTAGTCTCCTGTTGGAGTGCCGTCGTCACTTCGTCTTTGTCCGTAACGCAGTCCAGATCAAGTATGTCCAGTCGCACGTTCGTTGTCAAGTCTCGTACTTGAGCGTCTTCTCCGAGGACTTGCCTGAGCTTGTCCTCGAAGGCCTGTCTATCCCCTGCTCCGCTTTTTACGCGAAGCAGGACACCCCCGTCCTTGGTCATTCGATAGCCGTTGACCTGCACCTTGTCGGCGGTTGGATCAACGGCTTTCATTCGTCGTAGTGTGTCGGCGTACGTTTGTCCGTCTTTTGGCTTAATCCAGACCACACCAACACCGGGTCTCCGGGTTGTGCGGCCCTTCTTGCCTGTCTTCACCGTGTCTGTGGGCGTCGTTGCAATGTCTGTCGACGTCGATGCCATTGGCTTTTTTGTCGTCTGTTGCCGTACGTCCGTCGATGTCGTCCGCTTTTGTTTTCGAGCGACAGTTACCCACGAGGTGGGCCCAGTCCCGTCCGCAGGCCTTTTCGCCGGCGTTAGTTCCGGGCTCAGACTCGCAATCTCTCGTTTGCGTTTCGTCTGTGGTGTCCCCGTCTCCCTGTCCACATCGCTTCGTCCAGCCATCCCGAGCACATGCATCCTGTCGCATTCATGCCATGCCTCGTCCGTGGCTTCCCTTATCTTGGCCATATTGGTTGTGACCACCGTGCTGATATTTCTCTGCACGCGAGTCTTCTCCTCCATTTTCACGAGGCATTCGCGGATCAGCTGTAGCTGAGCCCGAATTTTGGATTCAGCCAATTCCGCAACGGACGATGGATGTTCATACTTTTGTCTCGTGTTTCCGTCCTTGGTCTCGTCTTTTCGTGCTGGGGTTGGGGGCCCCGTTATTTTTGATGCGTTTATCGTTTGTTCCTTTTGCTTTGTTTCCATGTTTGTCTTTTCTCCCGTTCTTCCCTTTGTATGTGTATGTGTAAATCTGTAGTTTGAGGATAGACTGCAATCTCCCCTTCCGTCGCCCTGCTTCCGCCGCCGACGGCCCCACGGCGAGGCTCCAGTGGCCTCACCAAGGCCCCCCCGCTGCTGCTGCATGGCCCTATCCGGGCGCCACCCGGCACTACAACAGCATGGGGATTATACACTGGCTGATAGGGCAGCTAGGTCCACCTGGCTAAGGGGACCCGGGCCCCTGTACTATCCAGCGGCCCAGGAGCATCGAGCCTGGTTTACTTGGGGTACCCTCTAATGCCCCGCGCCAAGACCGCCCTCAGCGGAGAGCAACGGTCCGGGTTCTACAGCCATTTCTCCGTGTTGAGTGTGCGTGCTGTGAGTATCCTATTTCTGCCGGTTCATTCATTCTGGGAGAGCCCGTTCATAGGGAACCCACTCACTCGCTTTTTCAGGCGTGCCCGTTTATAGGGCAGCCTGAACATTCGCTTTCTCGTGGTAACCCGTTCATAGAGTTCCCGATCATTCGCATCCCCAGCATGTCATTCGGATATGTTTGAGTAGTTGTTTGTGAGTAGTGTACATGTGTGTGTTAACTGGTTTTGGTCCACCCCGAACAAGTCGGTACTCTTCATATCTGAAGAGCGTTCCCCCATCCGCCACCCGGGGAGGCGCCCGATGCGGGACCAGCAAACCCGACACGGGATTATTATTATTATTATTATTATTATTATTATTATTATTATTATTATTATTATTGTTATTATTATTATTATTATTATTATTATTATTATTATTATTATTATTATTATTATTATTATTATTATTATTATTATTATTATTATTATTATTATTATTATTATTATTATTATTATTATTATTATTATTATTATTATTATTATTATTATTATTATTATTATTATTATTATTATTATTATTATTATTATTATTATTATTATTATTATTATTATTATTATTATTATTATTATTATTATTATTATTATTATTATTATTATTATTATTATTATTATTATTATTATTATTATTATTATTATTATTATTATTATTATTATTATTATTATTATTATTATTATTATTATTATTATTATTATTATTATTATTGTCGTTGTTGTTGTTGAAGATGATTCCCATGATTAGCTATTTGGCTTCTTTAATGTGTAGTCTAATGGTGATAACTTCACCGCGAAAATTAACTAGTTCTCCGTCTTGATCGACTATGCGTAATTGCAGATGATGAATGATCCTCACGGCTATTGGAAGGTAAATGACGTGCGATGGAACTTCAATGATCTTATACCCCGGTGGCACTGCCGGGAAGAATTCATGGATCGTATGAACTTTATGCTCATTGATGTATGCTCCCGAAGTAATATTGCACTCAACTCGCAATGCATTGATTTTCAGAATAGCAACCGGTAATTCCGAGCTATGAGAGATATGAGCAGGTAACTCTCGATGTGTAAAACCAAGTAGTCTAGCAATCGAGTCTTGTGGACGAAAATCAATGTTTTCACTGCACTTTATCACGCTTCGTAGAGTATTGTTATTAGGCTTCAAACTAATGGTAATATGTTTAGATGCAAGCTGTTCTTGCAAGTACACAACAATGTCTTCAATCTCGTAACTTCCTGTAGGTAACACAATCACTTCTTTACCCACATAGATCTTGTTTTTCCCACTATCGACGTTGGGTATAGAATTAAAAGATAGTAATTCCACTAACCCAAGGTGATAGTTCTTGCTAGGTGAGAGCTCAATTGGCGGAAAGTATTGTGCCTCTAATATAGATGTTGTTCCAGATAAACTGAGAGTCAATGAATCTCCCATGATGGTTCACACTAGACTGATACGATAAGCACCACTTACAGATCTTTATATAAGAATTTTAGGCATAGATGCCCACACTCATATGTATCAAAATTTTGATATCTCTTATGATTATACCTGATATCATTATCGAGGCCGAGATAATCCATTAGATCGTGGGGAGGCTGAAGATCACCAAAACTATCAAAGTAATCAACATTTCGACCATTTTTCCGATAAGCCACCCAATGAGTACCTGGGTCATCTTTATCGTCGAGATTAATTATTCCAGATTCACGATGATGCGGTGCATCTGATGGTAAGTCGTTTCTCATAAATACACCACGAAAATTAGGAATTTCACGTGCATACTTGAGTAGATCAGCGTCTGTCAGAGCACGGTTTGGCAGTCTTACTTTGAAGTTTTTTTTTTTTTTTATTTGCCCCGAAATGGAAACCAAATCCAGTTTTGTGTGGCTTGAGATAGAGACCTTTACCTAGCGCGATAGCCTCAATCGTCTTATTATGCCTTTGACTTTCCGCTAATTGCTGTGTTGCAGCTTTCGCATCATTTACGGCTTTTAGTATTCCAGCAGCGCCACCAGCCAATGCGCCAGTTGCACTTAATCCAGCAAATAGTGGAATAAGAAGAGGCAAAAATCCTCCAACTTTTTTCGGTACTGGCAGAATACGAGGCACGCGTACATTTTTTTTTTCCACCAGCTGTCTTGACAGCAGCTCGAGCACTCTTTAGCGCCAATCGAATAATTTCTTGTGTGTTAGAACCAGTCGATTTTGTGGCAGCTTCAATTATCTTGGAAAGCGTGGTTGGAGGTTTGGTCTTTCTCTTCCTCTTATTTATACCCATGCCAAGCTTAGCCTTTATCTTCATGGCGTTTGTAGCAGCGTAGGCTGCAACCTTTTCACTTACACGAGCGTCGTTTGAGAATACGCGATGCCAAGCCTTGTCAGCTAAAATTTTATCGGCCTTGTTGCGATCCTCAATATTTTCACGATTCTGTGAGTATGCGATATCGTGTTCCTTGCAGGCTGCGTCTAGAGGATTTATCCCAGGATCACCACGAGCAAGACGTTTCGCTAGTTTTGTGCCTGGTCCACAGTATTGATAGCCTGGTAAATGAAGCTCGATAGGTAGTTTGTTGAGGACTTTATTCAGAAGACCGCAACCTTTAGGCATGATGTTTACACTAGAAAGAGCAGTGAACGAATGAGGTTCGGAGTATATAAGCACAGTATTTATACTCTAAACCAGGGGTCTCCAAACTACGGCCCGAGGGCCACATTCGGCCCGCGGACAGATTTTGTCCGGCCCGCGGAGAGCTAGCATACTTGAAAACTCCTTTTAGAGAACATATTTTTTATAGCAAATTAAATTTAGTTTACTGAAGTATTCTAATTTTATGTTGAATAATTATTAATATGACATCTACATTGATATGGTCATGGGCTAACTACTCATAACATTGTTGTAGGCTTATGGTTTTGGCCCTCGGAACTTACTGGAGTAATCAGTATGGCCCTAAGGCTGGAAAGTTTGGAGACCCCTGCTCTAAACCATCAGTCGCTGCCAACATGGATTTCAGAGAGCAACCGCTCTCGCTGCCGGTAATGAATTTTGATAGGCTAGCTGAAAGGAAAAAAGTATGCACACGTCATGGTCCACTATTACCCAACAGTATCCGAGCAGTTTTTTGTGGCCCATCAAATTGTGGAAAGACCAATGCATTGCTCACTCTGATTACACATCCAAATGGATTGAGATTTGAAAATGTATACATATACTCGAAATCATTGAATCAACCAAAGTATAAGTTTCTCGAAAAACTTCTGCAGCCTATGAAGGGTATTGGATTTTTTGCCTTTGGTGAACATAATCAAGTAGTATCACCCGAAGAAGCTAATATTAATTCAATCATGATATTTGATGATATAGCCTGCGCGATACAAGATAATGTTAGAGCCTTTTACTGTATGGGTAGACATAAGAATATTGACTGCTTCTACTTGTGTCAGTCGTATGCACAAATATCTAAGCATTTAGTACGTGATAACGTTAACATGCTTGTAATTTTTCGGCAGGATGATATTAATCTCAAGCATGTTTATGATGATCACGTAAGTACTGACATGACGTACTCGCAGTTTAAAGACTTATGCTCGAAATGTTGGAATGATACCAATCATGGATTCCTAGTAATTGATAAAGATCGTCAAGGGCTCGACTGTGGTAGATACAGGAAAGGTTTTGACTGCTTTGCTACAAATATATCATGCGTAAAGAGTAAATCTTAATCAGATCATCATGAGCAGTCGAAGCGATAACATCGCTGACGAATTTCGTCGCGAGAGAAAGACACTTTGTCAAGGAGAAAAAGTTAGAAATGCTATTAAACATAAATACAAGCTTTTAAAAGCTGGTAAGCAGATTATGGAAAAAGCTTGGGATGAAACATTCAAACCAATCGTGAAGCCGCTTAAAAAACTTGTTAGTGCTACTGACACAAATACGCATGAAATAAAAAAAAACTGGATTCCCAAGAAAGAGAAGGATGAGAAGGAGGAGGCAGAGGAGGAGGGCGAGGAAGATACATCTCAAAATGAAGAGCAGGATAATTCATTTAAAACGGCATTCACAGATAATGATGATGATGATGATGATGATGATGATGATGATGATGATGATGATGATGATGATGATGATGATGATGATGATGATGATAATAATGATGTGAAAGCATCAACAAAGAAAAAATCTGACCAACCATATTCAACTATTGAGAAATATTTGAACTTACTCGATAAAAATCGTAAAAAGTATCTCAATATGACTTATGGAGTTCGAAAGCTGCCAGATGGTACACTTATGATTGGTGATTCCACAGTAAGTTTTGGCAACGAATACGTTATTATTGATGATGACAACAACAACAAGTATGATAAGACCATTGGTTTGCTTGAACTGCTGTTCAGAAAAGATCCCAATCAGAATTTCATAAGCAATGAAGATGTAAACAATTATGGGAAAATCGTGCTTAGAACAAATGCACACAAAAAACACTATAATTCTGATGAGTAAGTCCGCAGACAAAACAGTAAAAAATATAAATCCTATATAGCTCCAATAATTGGTGCTTCTACATCAACTCGAAAGAGACGATCTACTAGTGGTTCATTACCACAATACAAGATTGCACGACGAGATACACGAATGGATTATGTGTATTGGGATAACCCCAACGAGCTGGTAGATCGATTACGTTTATTGCTAGCTGAAAGTTCAGCAGGCAACCCGAGTCATACGAATGAAATCGTTTCACTCATTGAGGAATTTCGTGAAGCAGGAATCGTTTATTAGCAGTGACACATGCGTGAATATACTCAGTTGAATAATGAGCGTCGACGTGTTCGGACGGTATTTTGGATGTACTAAGGGCTCACGGGGTCCACCAGGATTTGGCTTCAAACTCACTACAAGCGGAAACTACGACATTGAAAATAGGAGACTCAGCAACGTTGGTGAATCAAGTGAACCAAATGATGTTGTCAATTTGAATCTCGCTAGACAACTAATTCAACAGGAGTTAAGTACATTGCTTCAGGCTACAACCCATCAACGTGAGCAATTGGATGATTTAGAGTTGAAAATACAGGTTTTTCAAGAGCAAGTAAAAGAGAGAATAAAGCATATTGAGATAAACATTGCTACGACTTTAGAATTAGCAGTTCGTAATGCAAAGGCTATTGGTTCCTTGCTTGCGCACACTCCTCAAGAGATTCTTCAAGATCAAGCCATCAAAGAATACTGAAATAAATATTTTTAGAGTTATATAGACTTGATAGTCCGTAACACTAAAGCCTTTGAAGCGTTAATCAGGTGCACTCCTCGAAATGGAGCATCGAAGACTAGTAGAAGAATTACATAAGCCTGCGCGTAGCAATTATTTACGGCGCAAGTTTGATATACGTGATATTGATGAGACGTGGCAAGCTGATCTTGTTGAGATGCAACCGTACGCTCGAGAAAACAAAGGATACAGATATCTGCTTACAATAATCGATGTACTATCCAAGTTTGCATGGGCTGTACCAGTGAAGCGCAAAACCGGTCAGAATGTTACCGCAGCTATGGATTTAATTCTTCAAGATGGACAAATACCTACCAATCTCCAGACTGATCAAGGTAAAGAATTTCATAATAAGACTTTCCAGAATTTAATGAAACGTCATGACATCAATCACTATTCCACATATAGTAATCTTAAAGCATCTATAGTGGAGCGCTTTAATCGTACCCTTAAGAATGAAATGTGGATGAAATTTAGTCTACACGGATCTTACAAATGGATAGACATTTTAGATGATCTCGTGGCGACATACAATGACACGAAGCATCGAACTATTAGTATGAAACCGAGGAACGTCACAGCGGACGCTGCTGAAACGCTAATTCAACGTTTTTCTACTGCCAATGAACGAAGAAACTGTGTAGTGAAATTCAAAATCGGTGACAAGGTGCGAGTGAGCAAGAACAAATACGGTTTCGAGAAAGGCTACATACCCAATTGGTCAACGGAAATTTTCACTGTGAGTCGAGTAATGAGGACGACACCTGCAACGTACAAGCTGAAGGACTACCAAGATGGACCCATCGCTGGTGGTTTTTATAATGAAGAATTACTGAAGGCCAATTATCCAGATACCTATCTCGTGGAGAAGATTCTCAAGAAACGTGGAAATCGTGCTTATGTCAAATGGTTGGGATTTACCAATTCACATAATAGTTGGATAAATAACGCAGAATTAACTACAGGAATGAAATAATGAGTCAGCATTTATGTATAATAAAAAATGTCTTTTTATTCATTGTAAAATAAACACATTACAAAATAACCAATTCAATTTGGTTTTTCTTCTCTTTTTCAATATAGTTTAGATGCAATGTACCATGTGTGATCGTTTCCTTCATGCGGCTGAACAGAGCCTGATCTTTCTCAAATGCTGCAGAAATACGTTTAGGCAGAAAGTTTTGGAATTCATTGTTGAGAGTGGCAACAGTTTTTTGACCATATTTAGTCGTCACTTGACGTAAATCGGTGACTTTATGCATTTCGTTGATTCGCAGATCAACGATTCTTTTCGTTGGGAGGTAATCGTCTTGACCAGCGAGTTTGTTGAGTGCATCAATATCCATCATGAATGTCTAATGAAGTTGACTGTAGAAGATGGACGTGAGTATGTGATAGTGGTGAGCAACAGATTCCAATATTATTGGCGTAGATTTCTTTAGCCTGCTATACGTTTGATGTACGTTTCGTCTGACGACAACGACAACGAATATGCGAGACTGATGAGCAACAGGTTCCAATGTGTTTGATGCGAGTTCCGTTTGACAGAGTTGTCTGTGAACTGCTTCCAATACAAGGCTGGTTAAGGTTCTGAAGTATCCTTTAGTATCCTTTAGTATCCTTTAGTATCCCCAAGGTATCAATGGATCAACGAGTAGATACTGTGAACAGTTGACGGTGAAGCTCTGATGGAACTAGCTGCAGTCACACTCTTCATATAGTGGTATCACCCACCACCGATCTACCATGGAGAAGGAGATTCGTGTCGCTGATTGATCAACGGGGTTGCATCCAAGTCTCTGATTGGGCTTCCACAGCAGGCAGTCGCGGAGAAGGAAATTGAAGTCGTTGATTGGATGACTAGAGTATGTATGTAAGAGTGGGGTGTGTATGCAAGAGTAGGGAGTAGGCTGGTTACGACATGATTGAAGTCGGTTTCAACATGTCTTGCGGTATCCTGTAGTGTCCCCAAGGCAGCGTATCCGTGGTATCAGCAAGTAAATATCGTTTATCATCATGCGGACTCAATGCGAGCTTTACTTGTTTTCTGTATAGACAATGTGCATGCGTGACCTTATGACTCGTTGCTCACGACACTGTGTTGTTCCCTCGAAAAGGCATTGATGGAAATCATTGAAGGTTATGGTTGCTTCCACTACACTCGTTTTCACACCTTTTACCTTCTTCATATAATCATCGCCATTTACTCGAAAACTATACATTTTGCTGCATAGACCAGCGAATTCTGTCATAATCTGCCCATTGCACTCATCCTTCATCAATCCAACGATTTTTTTATTTGCTTGAGGTAGTGCAAATTGATTCTCAGCTGGATAATCAGAGGTATCGAATTTCCGGATATCTCGTCTCATGATGTCATATATGTCAGGGCACTGAATCTCATAGAGTAGGGTGTCGGTGTCGGTATACAAGAGCTTGCAGTGATCATCGGCAAATTGCGTTTTCATGTAATCATAGTGGAAATCGTAGACTAACACTTTCGACAAGTCCAGCACACAGAGACCTATGTAGATTGGCTTGTTGAGATATACCTCTGTCTTCAAAAGCTGTACAGCAATGAGGTTCTCTTCAAAGATTGATCGGCTGTGGAATGTCGGTCTCGCAATAAGGGCTTCAGCACCATAGCGTCCATCCCAGCGTGTGACGAGTTTTACATCCACATGTTCACGAACATTTTCCATCGTCTTGCCAAACACTGCGTTGTTCATGAGCTTGAAGAGATTTTTCTCGAAATCATTCGTTGTTTGTTTCCGCATATCGCTATTTAAGTCAATGTAGGATTTTAACCACGGCCTCTGTTTGAACTTCAACACTCGATGAATACGTTTGAGTTGTAGACCATACTTGAGCGCCTGCTTTAGATTCCGATAGTGGATAACGTAGTTGCTCTTGAAGTCTAATGTTGTCATCAGTTTGATCTGCGTTGAACCTGGTGCACTTTTGTGTTCAGGACATAGTGGTAAGTCTCGGTGGGTATCATGAAGGCTTACGGGATAATCCAGATCAACTTCCAGGATGTATCCTTCTGGTGCATCGTCCTCGATCGTTTGAAAATCAATATTTTCTGGATTTTCCACCCATGTGAAGTCTCCATATGGGAGCGATTCCATCATCGCCCAACCGTAAAGATTGTTGACGTCAAAGTACATAAGATACTTGGTGGGCTCTTGAGGCTCATAATTGTTCATATACTTGTTGTTCGCTTTAGCATAACGGTTGCAGCACTGACTCACGCCGCCCCTCACTCCTCGCTCAACGAACAGATGCATCTCTAGGTCCGTGAAAAACTCCAACTCAATCTGTGTGAACTTAAGCATAGCGTCCCACGTGAATCCTGGTGTTGTGTAGTAGTGCGCAGGGTCCAGATCATACGCTCTGATGCAATTGTCACGAAAATTCTCAAAGACATCGGCTAAGAGGAGAACATCAGTTTTCAGATAGAGATCTGAATATTCACCTAAGTCATGAATGTTGAACTCTTGCCACACTCTCGTTGCGTGCTCGTAATCATCGTCTGTGATATCGCTGTCATTCAACGTACTATGGAAATCTTCTTTAGTCGGAAGATTATGCTCATTCAGTTTCTGTACAGCGTCAACGTATTCATATGCGAATACACCTTTCCTTGATAGCAGCTCAATCTTATCATCAGGAAGTTGTGGAAATTCGCGTCTAACAATCTTCAATTCCGTAAGGTATGAAGCTAGTTTTTCTAACGATGAAGCCATAAAGCGGAATGAGTCGATGAATCGAACACTCACATCGCTTCCATCAATGTGCTTTTGAAAGGCGATGTAACGTTCCTTCGTTTGTGGCAGTATTTCCACACGACCATTGAAGCATGTTACGATTTCACGTATAACAAAATGTGAATCATATCCCGTGAGGTTGTGGAAGACCACGGGTATCACTCGTGAGTCTTGATAAAGTAAGTTGCACTAGTTGTGTGCCAGTCCTCTGTATCTAGGTGTACATAAATATTTATTATATTTTCAATCATTATTATTATTTGAATAAAAAAGGGTTATCATAATACATACTGTCCAGTCAAATGGCAGTGATCATGGACTCGATCGTTGCTGGATAAATTCCTGTTACAAATATGACATGTAGTTGCCATATGAAACTGTGTTCTCTGCTCGAATGACAGCTTCGACATAGGCTTAGGATTCATGTACAGCTCTTCGAGGTCCGTGGCCAATTGTTGCAGCTCCCTCACGAACCATTCCATAGGCTTCACACCTCTGTAGCTGCAGTAGCTCGATTTCGCAATATCATAACTGCAGTTTAGGTAATACCCTACGCTGAACGCCTCGTGCTTTTGGTACGCGTTTTCATCTCGGATCGGTTTGAGTAAGCATTCAAAGTCCGCGTAGACAATGAAAGGTACTCTCTCTTTATTGCTATGATTTTTAAAGCGAAGAATTTTTTTCTTTACTGACGGCATGATAACCTTGCATTTGTTTATCTTCCTGCAATCTTCTTCATGTGCGGTAAGCTTGTCTTCGTTCCGAAAGTAGTGCAGGCAGCAATCGAAATATGATGCCTGTGAATACGTTTCGATAGCTTTATCGAGACTAAACGAGACAAGTATTTGATCCACACGTAATGGAATCTCGGTAGTTGGTATACTCTGTTAGCATCTTCTTTTTCTTGCTCTTCGTCCTCATCCACGTAGTGATCTTGCATGAGAAGAAGGTTAACGTGCAGAGTTTTTTTCGTAGACGTTACATGCAGAGGAGTGGTCACGAACTTTCTCATTCGTTTCTTCAGAATATAGACGTTGATTGATATGCCATTATTCTTCTCAAATTTGTTGAAATGATGCGACATCACTGGAAAGTCGATACCAGTGAAGTTGAGCTCATGCGTATATCTCTCGTATGTAGAAACTCGATTAGGATTATGTACTGCCGGATCTAATGCCGATAGTACAGCCCACTTGAAGCACATGTTGTCAGTATTTTTCACATTGACACATGCATGCTTATTTTGAATCTCGATTGGGAGATCTATATAGGAGCTACCTCACATTGGATTCAACATGTTGATGTTTACTGTGAGATTGATGATAGAATGCAGCATCCATCCGGAATCTTGTAGCTCAAATTCTTTAATTTCCCTCTGAATCGATGTTTGGATGTTGACAGTAAACCAATCTTTGATTGAAGTTGTTGGATAAATCGCTTCACCCTTCGTGTTGAAGTGCTTCATTTCAACAATTTCTTCATCATTCTTCATTACCTTAAATTTTGCTGCTAGTACTGCATATGCCTTGACCGCCATCTTCTCAATCTTCAAGATACTTTTTATTTCTTCATGGAAAAGTGTCAAGCAATCTTCCAAGAATAAATTGACATCGACGTGCTTTAAGTTGGTGATACCTCCAGTCTTGATGCGCTCATTGAAAGCTGATAGTAGGTTCAACCATCTCACTCGATCCAAGATTCCTTTTTCATCAGTCCTCTGCAAGCCTGAACCTTGTTTTATCAAACGTTCTAGTTTGATTTCAATACCTTTCAGGAAACCAATCATGAACAGATACTTCTGACGTTCAGCAACTGTGGACCCCACCAATAATTTTTCTATGGATTTGATGACTGCAGCAAGCCGTTTGATCCACACTGCGATCTCATCTGATTTTTGAGTTTGAAGAAGCTCCAAGATATCCTCCCACGTCTTCATGACTGCATTGCACTCCTGGAGATCCATTCTGATCCAAGTATTTCGAAATACTTCGCTTTGAAGAGACTTACTTTGGAGTAAATTGGATGGTCGCTTCGGAATGAGTCTCTCTTGCGGAAGAACTTGTATTTATCCCCACGAAAAGTAGTGAGATGTATCGAACTCGTAGCTAATTGGTCGATATTCATGAATGCATTCATTGTTCATGTCTGCGTTTGAATATAAAAAAGTGGTGGGGAGGCTAAAAAGTCGTTGCTGATTGATCGATATCCTCGAATGTATCCATCGTTCGTGGCTGTACAATAGCTCGCAGTAGAGGTGACAAACGGGTATAAAAGAGCTGGAAGCGTGACTGTTGGCATCACTTTATTCATCATGGAGTACATAGTAGACGTCCAAGGCTTCAAACGACCTTTTAATGAATTCGTATTCAAAGAGATGGCCATCATTCCTCTCGAAGATGACGCCTTACCATCAGTCTATCTGTTTGAACCGCCACACAAATGGAGTTTCCTGCCGGCCAAATACAAGAGCGAAAATCGGTGGCTGGAAGCAAATTACCATGGCATCCCCTGGGTCAACGGTGATATACCATATGAGGAAATCAGCGAGACTCTTATCAGCCTTCTACGCGATGCGAGCAAGATTTATACCAAGGGCTTAGAGAAGAAACGTTGGCTGGATAGAATTCCTCCAAACGTTTACAATATTGAAGACCTGGGATGTCCCGCGTTGGCAGCATTACCAACTAATACTGACATCCCATGTACGAATCATCCAATCATGAATTGGACTCCCCACTGCGCAGCTCACAACGTGTGTATGATGAAAACGTGGCTTCTTGCCTTGCGCAAACAGATGGTATCGGTTGCGTCATCTAGTGGAATCATCGCAAACTCAACTGTCAACGGCATCATAAATGATACAACTCCTCTGAAAGGCTACTACGACGAGTGTGATTTTTCACTGTAAATACTTACTCATGAGCCCTGTACACTCGACAATGAAAAAATTCTATGTTATTTTTATAAATTAAAAAATTGTTGTTGAATTACTGCTCCTCCTCCGCCCTCCTTCTCTTCCAAACTAGAAATCGAGCTGAAATTAAAAGACTATGACGAAAAATCATTGTGAATTAACTACAGTCGCTGTTCTCAGGATAACTGCTATACTCTATAAGTTCGATTATCAGCAGTGGTTTCAATGAAGCTGATATTTAATATCGAGTCATGATAAATTCTCTGCTGTTATGGGTTAGATCACAAAACATCTCGGTCGGCATAGACGTGCTCGCAATAACCGCCTGTGGATTATCGAGCATCTCTGTTGGTGCAGATGTTCTCTCAATATATCCTCCTTCGCATCTCAGTAAAGATGTTTGAAATAACCCCGTGTGGAACGCCACGGGCCCAAAACATCAGCATCCCAAACCACCCCGTCCCTAGACAGCAATGGAGAGAGGGCAGTTGACGGTCGACTTAGCTGAGAGGGTTGTAAAGATTACACATGTGAAGCACTAGGCTCTCTGGCTCGCAATTAAGAAAAAAAAATCTTCAAATTTCGAATGATCTATATTATTTTTTAATTAATATCTAATAATAAGAAAAGCCGAGGTATAGAATTAAACACTTTTTTTTATTGCGCTGAAATATTAAAAACTAGATTACAAAATATTAATATTAAATTTACTTTATCTATAAAAAATTGACACTAATATTATATTTACATAAAAATTAAAATCTTTTCGTTCGATTCATAAACTTTTTTCGCATAGTGCCAAATCGGTCTTTTGGTGCGTATGTCCGAGCACGTTTTCGCGGCAACGGGTCAGTTGGTCGCGGTTCTATAACCATCGTCGTACGATGCGGAGGAACGTTCTCGTTAGACCCTTTGTTTGCTGCAGTCCTCTTGCAGTCTGGCTGTGGTAGCGGTGGTAGGGGGATCGTCTCGACACTGTCTCGACGCTGTCTCGATGATGCTTCGATAACTGTAGCTGGCAGCAGCGGCGATGACAACGTCGATTGACGGTTCAGCGATTGCAGTGGGCGACGAACCCTTGGGCAACAAAGCGCAGGCCTTGTGCGCTTGCGAACTGTTGCCTCTTCCACTTGAATGTTTGCTGTTGATACTTCACGGCGAGGAGGGACGTAAACATTTGTTCCTTCAGTCGCCGCTGGCTTCATCATCACTGGCTTCGTCACCGTAGTTGAATGCTGCAGCAAAGCACCATCTTCATCCTCGCTGGTAAGATATAGGTCGTCTTGCAGCAGCGGCAGTCCCAGGTTCGGCTTCGGTGATAATGATTGCTGCTGCTGCTCAATCACCTCCAGCTCGGTTATCGAGGTTAGTACAGGAGACGACGGCGGCGACATCAACATCTCCAACGGGTCCAGCTCGGGAGGTAGTGGTGGTTGCTGCACGATCTCGAGCGGGGGCATTGTGGTTGGTGTAGGAGACGCCGGTGGTGGTGGTGGCGACTGCATCAGCACTCGCAGCAAGTCCAACGCGATTATTGAATCGAATATCCTCGGCTTATGTGTTGCAGCCTGCTGCATCGGTGCTGGCTCAGGAGATGGTATCGGTGGAGGTGGTGGTGGTGGCATAAATAGCATCCCCATCAACAAGGTGATCTCCGGCTTAGTTGTCAGCACCTTCCATGGATGCGTCCTTAATTTGCCATCCGGATATTCTATTTCGAATGGGATCTGCAAAATGAGAAGTAGAGAATAATTAAAATTTAATAGCAAGATTAAAAAATTGAAAATTCAATAGTAAATACTCACTTTTAATTTTTTCCTTGTCTCCTCGAATGGTGGTAAAGGCATCTCTAGAATCGGACGGCGAGGATCTCTCCAATTTTTGAGTTGTTCATCCCAGCAGTTCATTGAAATCTGAAATTTAAAAAAAATGGTATAGAAATCTATAAAATATATATGTTTACACTATGTAGCGAAGCGATAGAAAACTTACCCTTTGTTTATACATCTTGTCGAGGGGTTCACACTTGAATGATTCTCTTCGTTACAGCTTGGTTTATATAGGCTATCGATAGAAAAAGTGGGGACTAACTCAACCAATGAAAAAAATATTGGTCTAGCATTAGATCTGCTAATTGGCGGGGGAGTAAAAATAGTTATAGTTAAAAATGCAACTAAGATCAATAATATAAGTTGATGCACTATTTATCTCGAATTCTTTCGAATCCTCCTGTGGTGCACTCTATCCGAAAGCGGTGACAGCAGAGCGAAAGTCTGTCTTATCATGATACTGTCAGCCTTACCATAATAAAGTCTCCCTTAGCATGGATATCGAGCGTGACCTATAGAATCCGACTGTGGTTTCATCGGAAAAACTTTATCGAGTATGCTCCATTGATTGTAATTGATTGTTCAAAACAGAATGAGGCATTAAAACAAGCGCCAGTAGATGTCCGTCTAGAATTTGAGTCTAAGACAAATTTTCCAGCGGGAACCACGGCCTACTGTTTAATCTTACATGATTGAATGGTTGATTAAAATGTAATAAGTGGTGATGTAATCAAACGTGTATAAAACATTTGTATCCAATCAACATCAATCTCATAGTTAGATATTTGAGATCTATAGTTAAGAATTTTTTAGGTTAAATGCATTACCTGTAAGATATATATATATCTACCGTTAAGAGTTTTTTTAGATTAAATGCATTATCTGTAACATTAAAAAATAAAAACAAGTTTTTATACAGCAAATGTATTTATCTCGAATTCTTTCGAATCCTCCTGAGGCGCACTCTATCCGAAAGCGATGGCAACAAAGCAAAAGTCTGTCTTATCATTATAAAGTCTCCCTTACCATGGATATCTAGCGTGATCGATAGAATCCGACTGTGGCTCCATCTATAACAGTATTGACGTCAGATAATTATCAACGTAAGATAATTTCTGACTGTCGGTAAAATATCAACAAAGCTATCGAATCTCCAAATATCCCGATATCAGGATATCCCGATCCCAAATACCCCGCGAGGTCTCGCTGTGAGTTAGTATGTCATTTATCTACAGTGATCGGTAGTACAGTGTGCTCGTTGGTGCGGTAGATGCAGGCGCATTTATCGACCATGATCTAGTGAGTTACCGACTGAAGGGGACGCTGGGTCAGTACACGACTACAGTAAGTCTACATAGAACCTCGCGCCATTTAACTGGATACCATGTAACCATTATGGAAATATCGATCTTGATCTATCCGACTGTAGCACCATCTAGTAGACAACAATTTCGACATAAGATAATTATCGACAGGCGGTCATTACCATATGTGGGTAAAGTGGGTTTCTAGGATAATTATCGACTGAGCACAGGTAAATTTACACCTGCCCAGGTGGTGTGCTTGAACCGGCCTAGCTTATCTACTACAAAGTTATAAATGATTCAGAAGAATGTTGCTTGTCAAAACTTTATTACACTCCAATTGAATACAAAAGACATGTTGATGCCGCAATTATCTCTTTATCATTTGATCAAATTCAATAAACTTGAACAATTTTTAATGCTTAACATCCCAAACTACAATTTACTATTGAGAAAAACAAGATAAAAAATACCATTCCTGGATTTGTTATTAATTAGGGAAAATGATAACATTATCACAGATTGGTATCGTGAACATGGTAGATTTATTAACTTTTTCTCGAATCATAAAAATAGGGTTTATATACGTGCTAGTAGGTAGGGCATAAAAACTTTCACATTCACAGTTGTGGAGCAAAGACTTAAAACTCATAAATGACACATTACTCTTAACTTGTAATCATTCATCTTAGAAGATAGACTATTGCTACTATTCCCATCACTTAAGAAAAAAAATCAGAAACTTGACACAAGCAGAATTGTGAATTTTTCATACCGCGTTAATACGAAGAATTCACGGAAGAGGATAACAAAGAGAAAGAGAGGTGGACGTAGTAACTATTGTAAACGAGCAAAGTCCAACGACATTTTTGGAACTGTCTGACGATATCGTTCTTACACTCACACGCGTACGAGTGTTTCAAGTTGGACCTTGCTTCATTTACTATACCTCTAATACAGAAGAGTATAGAAGCATCATAGTGGATACACGACAAGTCTGTGTCATCCCTGACACATGACAGACCTCCTGCAATTTATCGTACCTGGCTACGGTGAAGAATACCTGGATCTGGCGCATACAATGTAAATATAAATGTAAAAGGTAACAAGGTGTGGGGCGAGCATTCATCATTTCAATTTTTATATACATCTGTTCACAAGACAGTAAATACGAACTCTCGTACTTCTACATTTTCGAAAGCAACCTGTATTTTCAGAACGAGCACCCCTAATTTTAATTTATGTATACACCTGCACTTTCTGTCGAGAGTAGCGTAGAATTGTTTACATAAGAGTAAATACAAGCTCTCGAACTCCTTCGTTTTCGGTAGCAGTCTGTATTGTCAGACCGAGTATCCCTAATTTTAATGTATGTATACACCTACACAGTCTGTCTACAAGACACTGCATATGACGTCTTGGACTCTTGCATTTTGGAATCAAGCTTTATTGTCAAAACGAACATACATAGTTAAAAATATTCATCTGAACAGTCTGTTTACAATGTGACTAATACGATGCTAGCAGAGGGTCGCGCAGGAAGCTGTACACCTATTTTCCTCCCCCTTCCATTCAATAATATACAATATGGTTATCCATACTTAACTATAAAACGAATCGTTGAAAGCGTTAACCGGCGGTCAGGCCCGTGTCACACTGGAAACTACATCTAGCAGCGATAGATTTCCGACCACCATCTCTTTCGTCAAGTTTACACGTGTAGCTCAATATGAGTTCCGCCGATATGGGTGTGGCCGCCATGCACCGGCTTATATCTGCCGATGAGAAGAAAAATCTCGAGATACCACTGCTTCTCGGTACAACATACAAACTGAATTGTTCAGAAACAAAGAAGATAAGTGTGAGACTTCAACCGCGTATAAACGGCGATGTCGTACCAATCATCAAGCTACAGAAGAATAACTCATCGGGAGGAATCATCCTCGATATCACTACCTGGGGTAAACTACAAGATGCACTACCTGAAATAGACTCATATTTCAAGGAGTGTAGGAATTATGGTAAGCGAACCGCTTACCGTACCCCAAACACCCTCAAATTTGGAGACTTCGAGGTATACTTTACAACATCTTTCGGATCCAAATCCATTGTGTTCGATCGGTGCATTGATGAGCCAACCACTGAGGACAGTGTCGACCAGAACGAAGAGAGTCAAGTGGTACCACCGCCAGCGAAGATGAAGAAGAGCATCTATTCACCGGCTATAGTGATGCAAAAGAAATCATTTGACGGGTTATGTGCCGTATCAGTGTGCGTCGAGGAGCGCTTGAGACGGCTCCAACGCTACACCTCTTATGTGAAAAACTGTATCGAAATTCTATGTGCTGAATTACTTATTCATATTCCCGCTAAAGAGTTAGCCAAAAATGTGGATCAAGTGCGCGTTAGCGAACTCTTAACACAGGATAGCTCTAATCTGTGTGAGGCTGTACGCCATCGAGTCGATCCTTCATTCATTGAATATTTCGATATACTGTTCCTGGAGTTGAAGGTATTTTGTATTCCATTCATAACACATGAAGTGAAAAAAACACTCACAGACATTTCTCTAGTAGCTACAAATCCGATCGAATAATAATCGCAGAACGAGTGTACAAACTAGTTAAAAAGTAGTATTCAATACTTCACATAATAACACATGTTTATAAAAGATAATAATTAATTTTACCAATTGTAGATAATAAGATAATTATTGTATGACTTTATATTAATTATGTGCTGCCCCGTCTCGTCGTCATCCCTTGTTTCACTTAATCTAAATTAGAGTTATTAAAGCTGTATACATAATGCTATTGTCAATAAACATATTTGTTCTTCAATTGTTTTTACCTATTATTATTACTATTAATATCAATAACTGATTTCAAAGTATCGAAAGATTTATTTTTAATTAGGGTCAAATAGTAAAAAAGCAAAACCTCGGATGTGTAGGACCACGACCGGACGTAAATCTTTTTACCGATGTCAAGCTACAATCTTCTTTTTCGATGGTAGGACCCAACCTGTGGTATCGCATGTAGGACCCAATCTACTTATCGATAGCTGCACCAAATCTACACTACCACCCGTCGGTAAGTCGCTCTGTTTTACCTGCTGTCGGTAACATACTACAGTACATCCTGTCGACTATTTATCATAGATGGCTCATCCGTAACAAGCGTCCGACAGATGGCGCTGTCGAATGTTTTTATTTGCTCGGCTATATAAACACAGCCACGGCCCCACGGGTGGGTCCTTATGCAGCGACCTACACGTGATAGGACCTGGGACGTGAGTAGAACATTATAATTCCTTTTTATTCAATAAATTGTAATGAACCTTTCTTGTAAAGGACTACAATTTGGTGTTGGATATTTTAATGCACTATTCATTTGCTGACGGCTGCAAAATTAGTGAGCGTTTTATATATTTCTCTACTTTCATCATTTATTTATTTATATATATAATATTTTTATATATTCATTAAAAAATCTTCCATAACTCATTTCATAAAACCCGCGCAGTGGCTGTTGTGAAGTGGGTGGGGCGAGACAATGTAAAGCGCAATCGAGACGAGATTTGTTACGAACGGCGCAAGCATTCCCCTGACGCGCCTAGCACGGGCAGCGTGGTGAGGGCAGCGAGATAGGGGCAAAATTCCCTCATCTGGCATCACTGAATAGAGATGGGTAGTCCAGTCCGACAGGTGAGCCCTGCTAGTAGATCAGATGACCGAGGACAGATAGTAGCATATTGGCCGTAGATGAACGTCGAGCGGGACGGCTGTCGATCCCGACAGACAGAAATGGAAAATGTCTGTATCCTCTTTCCTTCGAAGGGATGATTGGATCCCGAAGCCAACAAAAGGTGCGTGTGGTAATCTTTCTCTCCGTCCCTCGGTCGTACAAATAATTTAAAAAATACAAAAAAGGAAGAAAAAATTAAACAAGGTCCGGCGATCTTATCGTAAAGCCCTGCGAGATCGTGTGGCAGCCGTCGTGCGAGGAGGACGTAGCGCTTTAATATTCTGCCACGTTACAATATCTTATAATCTACCGCTATCGTTCTGTCGTGACGATCGTTCATAGATACACCGTCACCCTGTATCCGATCTCTGTTTAATAGAAAGCAGCACAAACAGCCATGCCAGTAGCATCCATGAAACTGTAATATATGTGTTGCGTCAGGGGCTTCGTAGTAACCAACTACTATAAAATTCTGATGCAACTTGAACTCACGTGTTCAACCTGCGTGAATAATGCGTTGTCCTAGGGTATATTCCATCCATACGAGCCACGAAACGGCTGTTATTGATCGATTGTTGGCCTGTCTGTTGCGACTTCTCGGTATGATCTCGATCGCGTCAGCTGCGGGGAAGTTTTTCCGAAAAATTCGAAAGCAGGCCGACGCTATCGTCGTGCTCTCGTCAAATGAACAAATACACCCTATGACTATGAACATTTTGCGGAAAACCATATCCGCCTGCCTCAATAGCGTACAATATCGTTCTTGCAGTAGACTACAATTTTTTTTTCAAATTGAATACATAATTTGCGTTTTTCAATTCGCGATACCACGGTTCAAATATATCGCTGCGTACGATCACTGGCATACTACCGGAAAAATAATACTCCTTCGGTGGCAATTGTCCTACATAAAACTGATTTTCGAGCTTATTGAATAAGTGAGGCGAAGTACCATCGACTAGGGTATCAGTTAACCCCAAGGATTTCGGTAATTTGCTCAGAGGCATATGAAAGCAGTATAGACTATCGAGCGACGATTAGCGACAGCAACTGGGTCTTTTTTCATCGATTAGATAGCGTAAAATGAATTGTGCATTGAAACCTCCTGTATTGTGAGAAATTAAGATTGTACGTAAAAATCGTTTGATATAATATACCCATTGAGCTACGCAGAGACCCGGTTCGTGTACACGTGTACTCGTGGTACCCTCGGGAGGGTTAAACTGAAGCGTTTTAAAATCATAGAAGATGAATCGCCTTTTTTCAAGTCTCTGTTCTTTATAAGAGGCCTCATGAAACATGAATGATTATATGGTCTATCGGATTTACAAGTTTCGCAGTACCCTTCACCGCACACATGCTTCTCTTTGTCTAATGGTCTTATCGTGCCAAAACAGTCAGAATTCGGGGCGCAGGTGGGCATCCCGAAGCAACAAGAACATCTTTCCCTTCGTCGTCTTTCCCTGCATCGATCATCTAATTTACAATATAGTGTATCGCATGATGTGCAAATACCGGTACTGCCTATTGCTTCTCTTAAGTTGAGAATCAGCTCGAATGATTCGAGCCTTCGTAATACAAGATATACGAGGTGTGTTAAAAAAAGAACGGGAATTTTGTAATTTCACGTGTTGTATTAGTAAGACTCGATCGATATTGTTGTTGTTGTGTTAGTAAAGATGTCTGAATAGTTGCTGTATTGTGTTAGCTATATTAGATATTTAGTCTCTTGTCGGCTGTCAAAGAGGTCTCATGTGTATTGATAGTATCGGCGATTTTGAAAACGGATCAGAGAATTTGTATTAAATTTTGCTAAAAGAATGGAATAAAGTGCAGCAAAGTTTTAGAAATGTTGAATATTACTTTTGGTGAGTCTGCTATGAATAAAATAAGGATTTACGAGTAGTATGAGCGTTTCCAAGATGGCCGTGAAGACGGTAAAGATGACGAGCGCCCTGGACACCCCAGCACATCACAAACCGGTGAAAACGTAGAAAAAGTGAGAGAAACGATTATGAATGAGCGCCGAATCATAATCAGAGAAGTAGCTGATGATGTTGGCATATCAATTGGCTCATACCATGACATTTTTTTGGAGGTTTTGGGTTTGAAACGTGTGGCAGAAAAATTTGTTCCAAAATTATTGAATTGCCAACAAAAACTGCGGCGAATGAAAGTTGCTCAGGAGTCGCTAAATGAAATGAACAACGATGCAGAACTACTGAAACGTGTCATAACAGCTGATGAAGCATGGGTTTACGGATATGACGTCGAAACTAAGGCTTAATCGTCTCAGTGGAAGCATTCTGGATTGCCAAGACCGAAAAAAGCTCGACAAGTGCATTCGAATGTGAAAGTTATGCTTGCTGTGTTCTTCAATATTGACGGCATAGTGCACCATGAGTTTCTGCCACAAGGTCAAATGTCAATAAGGAGTACTACTTACAAGTTCAACGCCGTTTGCGTGAAGCAATTCAAAACAAACGCCCGGATTTTTGGCGAAACAATTCATGGCTTTTGCATCACGATAATGCACCGACATAACTCCGTGTGAATTTTTTCTGTTCCCAAAACTACAGAGAACCTTAAAGGGCCGTCGTTTTGCATAGATGAGATTAAAAACGCCTCGCTGAGAGAGCTAAAAGCTATCCCAAAGAAGGAGTTCTAGAAGTGTTTCGGGTATTGGAAAAAGCGCTGGCATAAGTGTATAATATCTAATGGGGACTATTTTGGAGGAGATAACATTGTTTTAGACGAATGAATAATATTCTTACCAAAAAACGAAAATTCCCTTTATTTTTTTAACTCACCTCCTATATTGTATACGAATAATGACGAGGTTAATTTTAACAGAACGGCAGGAGCGTCTTCACGACGAAGTGCATGCTACTGTTGCTCACTATCAAGCATCCGTTACCTTGAGCATGTCATCAGTGTCAACAGGCTGCACGTGTGATCTTAACAGGCTGATTGACTCGCAGGATTCAAATTTACCGAACGCATGGAAAACATAAATCCCTGATGCGAAGCGTTCGAGGGTCAGACTCATAAGAGACATCAAGTTCTCACTGTCGGAAAAAGGAATAATGGAGGATATCGAGTGGCTCAGCCCCCCGACCAGGATTATCAAAATAGGAAGAATTATGAGAATTACTTAGGAAATAGTCAGAATTAAGTAGATCGTAAAATGCTAAAGGTTTGCCGACTTAATTAGACACTGCCGTAGAAAGGACTGGTATGTCACATGTAGAAGTAGTCACTGAAGAGTGTAGAAGCCCTAAATCGATATACATAAATAGCTCATCTCGCAAGCGACGCACAAATACAAGGAAAAATCCTAAGTAAAATTATGGCCTAGATAAATACCGATCGCCAAGTAGCGTTGCAAATCATGCCAGATAACCGAGTATCTAATACAATATTTACAAAACCGAGTTATGGCTTCAGAACAAACAGCAGAATAGGACTGCTTCCGATCAGGTACCAAATCCCTCATATTTGCCGCCAGGCGAGCTCAGGTATGGGGAAGAGCTTTCCCCTCCTCCCTCCACGACTGATATCACTAGCAGAGGAAATCAATACTAACCTAATGAGAAATAGACCAAACCAAAATAAGGCAATTGCGACGAGACGGAAGATTCCAAAGCACTGTGCAGAAGCGAGTGAACGCAGTGAAAGATTGATTGGGGAGACAGAGAGATAAGAACCGGCTCAGGGGAATAATCAATTAACTATGGAGATAGCCGACCCCTCTGGTGGCAAGTACTTCGGCTCATAGATGGTAAGTATACCGTAATTAACCCTTGTAACAGCGCTAACGAGACTCCGCGCCACGCATCGTATTTAGCAAGCTCAATAATCAAAGAAAGTTGCTGGTCGTAGAAAATGAGGACACCAGATTCCAGTGATTTCAGCTCAACTGAAAAATTATAGGGAAGAACTACAAATCGAGTGTGAGTTTTCGCATTATTTAACTGCACTCATTCGTCTTTAGCTTTCCATCTATCCTAATATTTTATTTTGTTCTCGTTTATGCTAGTTTCTGCCATGCGTTGTACAGAGAATTAAAAATGAACTCAATGAAATTGTAGAGGTTTCACTGGGAAATCCCGCGAGATACCTTCTCTCTTAATAGAAGATACGCGGTCGTGTAGATTTATTAAACTTCTGAACTTATGAGTCAACCTCGACCCCAGATCTTTATATCAAAAGATCGATAACGCATGAATCCAGGCGGCGCTGACTTACAGTAGCGGACAAAAGTTTGAGACGATGAATTACAATTTGGTTCATAGATCTGTCATACAAGTACTAACGTTTCTTTCGGCTTGTTGTTTTTTTACAATACATGTGTACGTTTGACCTTCATAATGTAGAAGTCTCGGTCGTCAAATGTAAACAATATAGATTATACAATTTTTTTTTCGTCCAACCATCTGTCAACAGCGGACATTAGTTAAAGACGATCTGTCGAACAAGATACCCGTAGTCGATCCACGCAATAATTTGATATATTAATACTGTAAATAGTTTGTGGTGTATCATCCAGTGTCTTAAGTTTAATTACGTACGAAAAGAGTATGGGTAAAGCCCGTAATTTGTCATCAACTGTGTTACGTCCAAGTAACATGAGAAATTGCCCTGTTTTAGACCTTAGCTACGGCTAATTAGTCTGGGATACGGGCTCGGTGATTTGATCGTTAAAGATGTGAATTTACGAAGGGGTTTGAGAATGATAAAGAAAATGTAAATGGTGAGTTCCTGTTTGACAACCGGGAGTTCGAATGAAAGGAAAAGAGGTGTTCGCGGTGGTCCGCGCAACACCCTTATTTAATGGGGGAGGATAGGAATTCGCGGTGGTCCGCGCAATTCCCTGGTTAAATTGAGAGGAAATAGAGTTCGCGGTGGTCCGCGCAACACTATCGTAAGGGAGGAAAAATAGCGTTCGCGGTGGTCCGCGCAACACTATGGTGAAGAAGGAAAAATAGCGTTCGCGGTGGTCCGCGCAACACTATTGTAAAGGAAGAATTTAGAATTCGCGGTGGTCCGCGCAATTCTATTGGAGAGACGGAAGTTAGAGTCCGCGGTGGTCCGCGCGACACTATAATGAATGGGAGAGAAGGTGGTTAGAGTTCGCGGCGGTCCGCGCAACTCTAGATAATTTCGAAGACTGAATTTAAACTTACTCTTTACTATAGATTTGAAAAATAACGGAGAGCTGTACAATGTTTCAGCTTGTTCCGGTGTCGTTGAATATTTTACAAGA
This sequence comes from Cylloceria caligata, assembly GCA_963942595.1. NCBI lineage: Eukaryota > Metazoa > Arthropoda > Insecta > Hymenoptera > Ichneumonidae > Cylloceria > Cylloceria caligata. The sequence continues at coordinate 15,632,127 of OZ012709.1, read as the reverse complement.
ACTGATTTTTAGAGCACAATTTCGCTCTTTTTATACTAGTGTTTATGCTATCCTTGTCTAAAATTAGGGGTTGGAGAGGGCAAGTTCTTTGGCATCTCATTGGTTTGAACTTACCGTCTTCCCTTTCCTAATTTTCCAGATAGTTGGGGAGAATAGCTCTTATCTCTATACGTTCAAGGTCCATGTCATCCGCCTTCCGTTAGCTCTAGCGCCAGGGCCACCACTCAGGGTTTGCTCTGGTGCCCGAAGGGTAGTCGGATGCTAGGGGCAGTGTGGTGGAGTTACGGGGACGTAACACCTCCCTTCTGAGATCAAATGTCGGGTTATAAGTGTATTCGACATTTGAAATTTGAAAGAATGGAATGAAGCTCTTAAATGTAGCTTAAATTAAGTGATAAATGCGATAAGATTCTATATAATTATAGTCGTGATCAAAATAGTAATCCCGATCGTGCTAACATGATGCTTGTTGTTGAGGTTGATGTCAGCCCTTCAAGGAGAATGGACCGGCAGAAGAGTGTCCTGGAGTTGTTATGGCTGCCGTCTGTTGTTGGCCCCGCTCCGCTTCAACTTGAGGGGTGGATACATGTATTGCCAAGAGTTCGTGGTCTTCGTTTGGTCCCGTTGCTGGTTCCGGTGGTTCATTTAAATTCCTTTTTAAATGGAGTAGAAGGTGCGTTACGGAATCCCAGATTGCTCCGATAAGGAATAGCGACCATCCGTATACGGTATGAAGTGCATAACCGTGGATGATCGTGTCTACGATGAGTTTTATTATTCGAATTAGAAGTATGATCCCGATGAGGCCAGCGCTTGCGGTACCAAAGAACATGAATCGACTCCACATGTTGTCCCAAACAGAGTCGACGAGATTCTTTAGCCCATCTGTTCCCAGCATTTTTGAAAATGCGAGGTCTTGGTTGCCAATGGGTTGGCCAGTGATGCCTCGCGCAATTGTGTTAAGCACTGCTGGTTTCTCCACTGGGAACATAATGTGATCTCTGAGCTTCTCGAGATCTTCTTGATTATAGATGCCGCTGGTTGCCAAGGATGCTGGACTAGTATATGTCCATGTTGGTTTGGTCATCGGCTTGATGATAGTTGGTGGTAGACTTTGGACTGGTCCTGGTAGGAGTTTGTACCAGGCGTCTCCCAAAAGATATTCAGATGGTAACAAAACGTCACACGTAATTTCTATGCCTGTTTGCATGATGATGTGAGTACGTGGTGACAGAAATAGGTTCTGGTTACCTCTGGAGATCGGGAGTTCGTGGTAGCAATTTTCGGTTCTCCGTACCTTCACGTCTACTGGAATGCACTTGATGATGTGGGCGACTTCTCCGGCAATTACTGCCATGTATCCAGGTCCCTTCATGAGATGATAGGCGAATTCATCCGGGGATTGTGTTGCGATGATGAGGGCGTTCTTCAACACTTGCTGCTCCAGATTGCATCGTTGTGTCAGCACGTCGAGGTACAACTGATTTATTTGATTTCGAATGTGTTTTTCGACGAATACAAATTTAGAGTTTACATAGGCGAATATGTCTAAATTTTCTACAGCTATTGGTTTTGGTTTAGCGAAAGTTTCTCCCCTTCTGGTTTCAAATATTAGTAATTTCGGATGTTCTGTGCGTATTAACGTGTAACCGCATAGTGGTTGTTCAGATTTCTTAGTTAATGCGAATGTTATGTCTTGAGTTGAAAGTGTGTAGACTGTTTGAGTGTAGCTATGTCCGACATCTTTAATTTTCTTTGCCATTCCTTCATACAGTACATCGTACCGATTGAATTTGCAATTATCTGAGGGAAGTGAATTCCAAAAAGTTTGTCCACCCTCAAGGTCTACACAATCTTGATTTGTTAATAGGCACGTCATTCCTGATTTTAGATTTATGTGATTAGTATTTAGATTTACTGCTGCATAATATTCTACGAGAGTGATTCTTACAGATGCTTGTACTACTACATCGTCCCAGCTTCCATAAGGGTCTGAGTATTGCGCACCATAACAAGTCCCGTCATTCTTAATCGAGCCTGCTAAGGATATGCTTCGTGTTGCGGTTTGATTTTTACGTAGTTCAGTTATCAGAGAGATTCCAATTTTTAAAATGCCTGTTAAATGCATCTGCTCACATGCGTCTCGATTTACATCTGCTAGATATTCTAATTGTCCGTGTGCTACTACTGAGATGTGCGAGCTCATACCGCAGTGGTATATCACTCGATGGATTTCTACTTTACATTGGATAACTTTATTGTTGATAAATTCGTTCAGTTGTAGCACTTGGATATACACGGGAGTCGCTACTATCTCTGGTCTCTTTATATCGCAGTCGCCTACGTCGATTAGAGAAAGTGTGGTTATATTTAGTTTCGATGATCCGCAATCGTATCCGATTATTCCCATTGTACCTGCTACCGCACCTAGCAGTATCAGGAAGGTTAATGTTCCCTTCATCATGTTGCAACACGATTTGAATATTCAATTTTCTTTCTTCTATTATATTTGTTTAATTATTTATTTATTTATTTATTGACTTATTTGTTTGTTTATTTTGTAATTTATTGTTTAGTTAAGCGATGCTTTCATTCTCTTGGGTTGGTTCAATTTGCGATATTTGTTTGTCGAGTTCATCTCTTAACCTTTGAGGTTCTCGTTTATTTCGTTGACTTCTTCTTAAGGGTTGTTCGTTATTACTCCTTGATTCTGGGTTTTGATGGATCTCCGCTTGGGTTGTAATCTGATTTGGTCGTTCTTTATTAACCCCTGATTCCGGTTCTTTCGTCGATTGTCTATTACCCTGAACGGTATGGACATTCTGTGGTTCGACAGGGTTTCTGGATAGAGCGTCTGCATTTACATTTATTTTCCCTGCCTTATAGACGACATCGAAATCGTACAGGCCTAATTTTAGTCTCCATTTTGATACTCGTGAGGCTGGATCCTGTGAGTTTTTAAACCATACGAGAGGTTTGTGGTCTGTGACGACCGTGAATTTGCGTCCATATATATATGGATGGAGTTGTTTGACCGCGTAGACGATTGCCAAAGCTTCCTTTTCGTATGTTTCGTATCGTTTCTCCGCGTCGTTCAAGGTTCGAGAGATGTATGCGATGGGTAAATCCTTTCCGATTTCCCCTTGAGATAGGATACCCCCGATGGCGTATCCTGAAGCGTCCGTCGTGACGAGAAACGGTCGAGTGAAGTCTGGATGTTGAAGTATAGGTTCTTTGCAGAGAGCATCCTTCAAATATTGAAAAACTAACTGTTCCCTGCTTCCCCATAAAAATGTTGTATCCTTTTTTAACAAATCTGTGAGAGGTTTAGCGATTTTCGCGAATCCCTTAATGAAACGTCGATAGTATCCGGTTAAACCCAAAAATTGCCTTACTCCCTTAACGTTTCGGGGGGCCGGATAACCTTTTACTGCTTCGATTTTCCTTGGATCAGGTTTAATTCCGTTTTCTGTTATTAAATGTCCCAAGTATGCGACTTCCTTTCGTAGAAATTCACATTTGTCGGGCTGTAGCTTTAGATTAGCCTCCTTGAGGCGGGATATTAGCTTCCTATATTTGATTTCATGTTCCCGAAGCGACGATGCGTATATTACAATGTCATCTAAGTAGACGAAAAGTTCCGCGCCTTGCAGACCACATAATACGCGGTCCATTAGTCTCTGGAACGTCGCTGGAGCATTTTTCAAACCAAATGGCATTCGAGAAAATTCATAATGGCCAAATGGCGTAGAGAAAGCTGTTTTATGTGCATCTTTTGGATTTAGATTTATTTGATGGAAACCTGATGCGAGATCGAAAACCGAGAAGTATTTCGCTCCTCCGAGTTGGTCTAAAATATCGATTATATTTGGGAGGGGATATGAATCTCCGATTGTTTTTTCGTTCAGCATTCGAAAGTCTAACACCATTCTCCATCGTTTATTACCGTGGCGGTCTGGTTTTTTTGGAACAATCCACACTGGACTGTTATAAGGAGATTGTGAAGTTTTAACTATTCCTTCGTTATAAAGTTCTTTCACTTGTCGCGTTATTTCGTCTTTGTGAATTGGGGGATACCGATATTGTCGTGTATTAATCAGGTGATCGTCAATTGTGGTAATGGCATGTTCCATCTTGGTAGTCGCACCCAATTTATCTCCCGGGATGTGATATTGGTCCGAACTTTCTTCGAGTAACTTGTTTATACTTCCGCGTTCTTCTGAATTTAGGTGATCGAGACGGAGTAGTTCCTTTATTTTTTCTATTTGATTCTTTTTCTCTTCTTTTAATGACGCAATTGTCATGCAACTAACGTCGGGTTTGGTGGATGTTGTTGATTTATTAGATTTAGAGGGTTCGACAACATCGATGGTTGCCTTACTTTCTTGAGTATATTTTTTATTTGACGCGGTTGTCGTGCAATTCGCGTCGGATGTAGAGGATTTTGTGGAATTAGAAGGTTCGACAATTTCACTGACTGTCTCACTTCCTTGATAAATTTTTTTATTTGACGCGGTTGTCGGGCAATTCGCGTCGGATTTAGAAGATTTTGTGGAATTAGAAGGTTCGACAATTTCACTGATTGTCTTACTTCCTTGATTTGATTTTTTATTTGACGCGGTTGTCGGGCAATTCGCGTCGGATTTAGAAGATTTTGTGGAATTAGAAGGTTCGACAATTTCACTGATTGTCTTACTTCCTTGATTTGATTTTTTATTTGACGCGGTTGTCGTGCAATTCGCGTCGGATTTAGAAGATTTTGTGGAATTAGAAGGTTCGACAATTTCACTGATTGTCTTACTTCCTTGATTTGATTTTTTATTTGACGCGGTTGTCGTGCAATTCGCGTCGGATTTAGAAGATTTTGTGGAATTAGAAGGTTCGACAATTTCACTGATTGTCTTACTTCCTTGATTTGATTTTTTATTTGACGCGGTTGTCGTGCAATTCGCGTCAGATGTAGAAGATTTTGTGGAATTAGAAGTTGTGTTTTTAGATTTTTCTTCGAATTCTTGTAATGTCAGAGTTGGCACTATTATTTCGATTTCCTCTTCCCTGGTATTGTATACTTGGGTATACGCGATACCTTGCTGGTTCGTAACTAGAGCTTTACCGAAATAAATGCCATCTCCGATTTTAATGCGAGGGAGGTAACCTTCAGAGATTTCTTCGTTTTTTATTCTGACATAAAAGGTTGAAGCTGATCGCGCTGGAATTATTACCGTTTCCGGGCTAGTGAAGTTGATACGCCTGTCCCTCCAATATAAACAGTGTCCCTTATAATCGATCGTTGCCTTAAATCTCTGGTAGAACTCGTTTCCCAGTATTCCAGCCTGTTCGATGGGGAAATCCTCTTTAACTATGTGGAATACGACTGAACATCCTAAGATGTTTACAGAGAGTGACCCTAAGGTATCTACTGGATTCGTCGTTATTCCGTGTAGCTCGAGAATATCCGTTGCATCTACTATGGCACCTGGTTTGACCGATTTTTCTTTTATGAGGTTTGGCTCGGATCCCGTGTCAACTAATAAAGTTGTTGGTGGGTGTAAAGTTGAGGACTCTATCATAATTGTCGGAGGACGACAGCGCCGTTTTAAATTAACATTAGCTAGTCGGACTCGTCCCCTGGCTGCGTTTCGCTTATCACCAGAGCCTTGCGAAGGGCTGCTTTTGTTTGTGTCTCCGGATGAGCCCCGGTTATCGGGAGACTGTTGGAGTTTCCCTGCGCCTTCTGTTTGTTTATATATTCCCGTCTTCTACATTCGTCGATAGTGTGCCCGTCGCGTTTACAATACCGGCACGATTTTTGGGTCTGTTTATTATCTTCAGTCCGTCTGTCTCGCGGGTTGTATACAGCTTGAGCGGGTGGCCGACCCTTATCTTGAGAGGGCCCAGCCGCTTGGTTCCTAAACCAACACGTGTCCGCCGCGTGGCCCGTTCGGTTACAAATTTGGCAGATTACTATGTTTTTCTGTATTGCTGCTACAGTTTCTTTACGTGGCGCTGGTTTATCTACGCGTTTGGAATTTCTTAACTCGTTTATGGCCTTCTGTTTTCTATCTACTTTAATAGCGTCCGTCCCGGCGGCGGTCAATGTTGCATAAGTGGGCTTCATTCTTATTTGTATTTCGGGTTTAAGCCCGTCAAGAAAACTTTCTATGCATTCGCTCTCCGTGGCGGTCCTATCTGCGTCGCTTATTTCTTCGTTGTTATTGCTTTTATGTGCTTCGATTATATGATTTCCGATTTCGCGTACCCGATTTATATATTTAATTATATCTTCGTTTTCTAACTGTACTAACGTCCCGAGTTCTCGTCGTACCTGATTTACTGATTTTGCGGGAGAATATAATTCTTTTAAATATTTGGTTAATTCATTTAAAGTATTAAATTTAACTCCTTGTATCGATCTTTTTGCTTCTCCTATAATTTTCGTTCTAATTAACCTGACTAAGTTTTGTTCTACATTTGAGGGAAGCATAACTAGAGCTTCCTCACAGCTTTCAATAAATTGGTATATGGGAATATTTGTCCCGTCGAATTTAACAACAACTTCGACTGCATCCTTAAGGGATACCGTTTGTGAAGTTCCTATAGGCATGTCTACTTCTTGTGTTGTGCCTTCGTTGGATGTTGTGGATAGATTGTCGTCGCTGTTATTTTCTTGTGTAGGTAAAGGTGGAGGATTTAGATTAGAGGCACTCGACGGGTTGTCAACAGTTTGAATTACAGGATTGGTTTCACCCTTTTGCGGTGAATGCTCAATTGGCATGATTTGACCAAATTACCGTTAGTATCCCACCGCTGTCACCAAAAAGGTATGTTACGTCCAAGTAACATGAG
>OZ012709.1:15619138-15625081 GCA_963942595.1 Cylloceria caligata | reverse complement strand
AGGTCGCTGTCCAAAAAGTTGAGGTAATGGATGAATTCAATAAAAAGTTGCCTCTCTTACATTTATAAGTAGAGTGTACCAGTGTTATCCAGGGATCAAAGCCACAAACGTTTTGACCGATACCAAACACATCCTAACCACAAACACAAGCCTGTAGCTTTGCATTAAACTGTCAGTTCTTTGTGATTGAGGCTGTCATCTTAACAGGTTGTGCAAAGAAGGAGACTGTTTTCATTCCCCGCATTCCTGTCATTAATGAAGATGTTGTTGGTTTCAAAAGACTTCAGTTTCCAGTCAAACCTTCTTTTGCCATGACCATTAACAAGTCTTAAGGACAGTCTCTTAAAGTAGCTGGAATCCATCTTGAGAGTCCCTGTTTCTCTCATGGGCAACTGTATGTAACTTGCTCTCGAGTAGGTTCTCAAAAAAATCTCTTCATTTTTGCACCAGGAGGCAAGACAGTAAATATTGTTTATCAAGAAGCACTTTAAACTGTGGGGACAGAAGGAAAACTGTAAACCCTCAACTCTGAGCCTTAGCCATTTAACCCGAGCAACGCCGGGTACCCCACTAGTCTGGTATAACCCGATATGTCGCTACCAATTCTATTTAAAAAACTGATTTTTTCCCCTATTTTCTTTAACATATAATCACAGTGTTCCTCAAATCGGAGCTTACTATCAATAATTACTCCAAGGTATTTGGTACTTTCCACACGTTCTAACATAGTGCCATCTAAACATTTTAATGTAATATTTTTTCTGAATTCTTTTCTTATACTTCTAATTATCATAAACTTAGTTTTTGTAGCGTTCATTTTTAACTTATTTCTATTCATCCAATTTTTGTACTATAGGTAATACCCTGTTTAATTTCTTTTCTACCTCTTCGCTGTTTCCACCTTTCACATATATTATTGTGTCGTCCGCAAACATTTTAATGTTACACTCTTCTGGACAGATTTGTACAATATCATTGATGTAAAGGGTGGTTAAATTTTAAGGGCCGATGTTGATTTTGAATAAAACACAAATTATTTAGGAAATTATTGTCAATTCTTTTTATTATGATAATATGGTATGGTTTAATTATGTATGGAACAAAATATCGGCCAAATGGCCGCCGCGACCTCGGCGGCACACCTCCATCCGATGGTCCAAATTTTCGATGACGCTTAGGCATAATTGAGGTTCTATGCCGTTAATGTGCCGAATTATCTCATCCTTTAGCTCTTGAATTGTTGCTGGCTTATCGACGTACACCTTTTCTTTCAAATAACCCCAAAGAAAGAAGTCCAACGGTGTCAAATCACATGATCTTGGCGGCCAATTGACATCGCCACCACGTGAGATAACACGGCCATTGAATTTGTCGCGCAAAAGAGCCATTGTTTCGTTAGCTGTGTGGCAAGTGGCACCGTCCTGTTGAAACCACATATCGCCCACATCCATATCTTCCAATTCGGGCCATAAAAAGTTCGTTATCATCTCACGATAGCGAACACCATTCACAATAACTGCCTGACCGGCCTCATTTTGGAAAAAATACGGCCCGATGATGCCGCCAGCCCATAAACCGCACCAAACAGTCACTCTTTGTGGGTGCATTGGTTTTTCGACAATCACTCTTGGATTATGATTCGCCCAAATGCGGCAATTCTGCTTATTGACGAATCTACTGAGATGAAAATGTGCCTCATCACTGAAGATGATTTTCTTCGAAAATTGATCATCCACTGTTGCCATTTCTTGCCACCATTCTGACCATTGACGACGTTTGGAATGGTCAAGAGGCTTTAGTTCTTGAGTCAATTGCACCTTATAAGCGTGTAAATGCAAGTCTTTATGCATAATGTTCATCAACGACGAGCGTGAGAGGTGCAATTGTTGGCCACGACGACGAGTTGAGGTGGACGGCTCTTCAGCCACACTATCGCGAACAGCAGCAATATTTTCTGCAGTACGAGCTGTACGAGCATGCACTGGTATTTTAATATCTCCTACAGACCCGGTTTGCTCAAATTTTTGCACGATTTTTCCGATTGTACGCACATTTGGACGATTAAATTGACCGAAAAAATCACGAAGTGCACGATATGCATTTTGATTTGAACGCCCATTTTCATAATAAGCCTGAATAATTTTAACGCGTTGCTCGATTGTGTATCTTTCCATGGTTCAAATTGAGTTAGTCTGAAATTGAGAAATGTCAAATGAAATGCAGAAAAAAACTTTACGTTTAGGTGTGGTTCACATTCAATATCGGCCCTTAAAATTTAACCACCCTTTATATCGTGAATAGCAAAGGTCCTAATACTGATCCCTGTGGAACCCTATACTTTGTCATAATTCGTTTTGACCACTGATCGTTAAATCTAACTTGTTGTGTTCTGTTACCTAAATATGACCTTAACCATTCTAGTACCATTCCTCTTATTCCGTATTGATATAATTTATCCAATAGTCTATTCCTATCTACTGTTTCGAATGCCTTTTTTAAATCCAAAAATATTACTCCTACATGGTTTCCTTCACTGACTATCATCTTCCATTCATCAATGACAGTTTGAATTGCTGTCTCACAGGAATGATTTTTCCTAAAACCTGATTGGTGTTCTGTAATAATGTCATTATTTTGTAAATACATTTCAATTTGCTCTTTTACTACTAACTCTAGTACTTTCTCATATATTGGCAATATATTTATTGGTCTGTATTCACTTGCTTTCTTAGGTTTTTCTATTTTGGGAATTGGTATTATTGTGGATGTTTTCCACCCCTCCGGACATGTACCTTTATTTAGTGAATCATTTATTACCTTCAATAATTCTTCCCCTATTACGTAAAAGCATGCTTTCAATAGTTCACTAGTTATTCCTTCATCTGTTCCTTTTTTACATGGCAAACCCATAACAATTCGTTCCAATTTATATATATCTATCAATTCGAAATTCTTTATTGTATCCCTACTTTTTATAACATAAATAGTTTTCTTACCTTTATTAGTCTCTACACATATAGACTCAATTATATCATCAATACTTTGTATATAATACAAATTAAACTTGTCTGCAAAATTACATTCACCTGTGCTTTGCAATATCTCAAAATCTACATTATTTATTTCTTTTACCCTCGCTTTTTCTCCTCTTAATACTCCTTTTAAAGTTTTCCATAACATTACAGGGTCATTTTTATTATTATCTATCATAATTTCATAATATTCTTTCTTTTTGTTCCTAATCAATTTCACAACCATATTTCTTTCAAGTTTAAATTGCAGCCAGTCTTGTTCAATGTCTGTGTGCACCGCTCTAGTATATGCCTCGTACCTTTTCTTTGTAGCTACCCTTATATCATCAGAATACCATTTTTTTCCTTCCCATATCTTTGGAATTTTAAACTTCCTCTTTGGTGCAACTATATCTAATGCATCTACTATACTTTGAACGAAATTTTCTGCTCTTACGTTCACATCTAATTCATCTCTATACTCTCTTCTTTCTTCTATTGCTTTAAAAAATTCACCTATATGAAATTTAGTATAATTTCTACTAATAAATTCTCTGTATTTTTCACCCTCGTTGCTTATAATAAGTTCAATATTTATCCAAGAATGATCTGTTATTTTCGGTTTATCATGCACTTAACAATTCACCTTATTATTCGCAAAAACCAAATCTATCAATGTTTTACTATCTTTTGTAACTCGCGTTGGCTTATCAATGTATTGTTTCATGCCTAAATATGACATTTCTGTTGTTAAATTCTTTGTATAAAACGAATCTTTCATTACATCTATATTAAAATCTCCCACCATTATACATTGTCCCTTCACTACCAATAAGTCCACTATATCCGCCAAAAATCGTATAAAGTCACCATCTGACGCACTCGGTGAGTGGTACACAACGGCGATCGTACCTTTGATAATACTGTCTTTCACTTCTACCGCTACACACCAACAGTTAGATATTCATTTTTTCCTTAATATTACTTCATACTTGATATCGTTTCTTACGTGAAATATAACTCCCCCTGTGTTCCTGCTTTCAGAATCACATCTAACGATACAATAACCTGGGACATTCACCTCACTATCTTCGATATCTGGTATCAATCTTGTCTCCGATAACGCCACTATTGCCGGGTTCATCCTCTTCATAACTTGGTATTGGATTTCTTCCTTGGGTGCCATCATACTTTGAGCGTTTGTGTATACAATTACCTCTTTCCGTGATTGCTACTTGCCAGAATCCCAGCCAATTATTTTCTTGTCTTCTTCTAATGCTCTGATATAAGTTGGACATTCCACACTCAGAGCATCATGTTCATCATTTATCTTTATATTATACGTCTTATTTTTATACATACAATTTATACATCTTCTTCTTGTTGCCGTACATTCACTTGTTTTGTGATCTCCTGCGCACTTATGGCATGTTTCTTGTCGTGTACAATTTTTGGCAATATGGTAGTAACCCCAACACTTGAAGCATCTTCTCACACTGTAGTGGTTGAATACCATACATTTCCTCCATCCTATATTCATTTTTCCTCTTTTTAGAATTAATTCGTGTGTTACTTCATCTACCTCAAGTATTAACGAGCCTTCTTTGCTTTCTCTTCTGGTTCTTGTAGTTCCTCCACTTCTTTCGTTGCTAATCCTCTTCACCACTCTTATGTAAAATCCTCCTTCTTTCCCATCAATATCAGGAGTACAAATTGAAAATGCGGGATTTTTTTCTATTTTTGAACGTTTATTCTGAAAAAATGGTAACAAATGAATTATTCAAAGTATTGTCCATCGCTAGCCACAACTTTTTCCCATCTTTCTGGCAATTTACGGATACCGTCGCGAAAAAATTCGGCCGGCTTGGCTGCTATCCAGTCATCGACCCATTTTTGGGCTTCTTCGTAAGAATGGAAGCGCTGGTCAGCTAGGCCATGTGTCATCGATCGGAAAAGGTGGTAATCGGAAGGAGCAATATCTGGGCTATACGGCGGGTGGGGTAAGACTTCCCATTTCAGCGTTTGTAGGTATGTTTTGACCGGCGCTGCAACATGTGGCCGAGCGTTGTCATGTTGCAAAATTACTTTGTCGTGTCTTTGCTCGTATTGTGGCCGTTTTTCTTTGAGTGCGCGGCTCAAACGCATCAATTGAGTTCGGTATAGTGCTCCTGTGATGGTTTCGTTCGATTTCAATAGCTCATAATACACCACACCCAGCTGGTCCCACCAAATACAGAGCATGAGCTTGGCGCCGTGAATATTTGGTTTGGCCGTCGATGATGATGCATGGCCGGGGTAACCATATGATTTTTTGCGCTTCGGGTTATCGTAATGGATCCACTTTTCATCACCAGTGACAATGCGATGCAAAAAACCCTTCCGTTTTTGCCGTTCGAGCAGCAGTTCGCATGTAAAAAAACGGCGCTCGACGTCTCTCGGCTTCAGCTCATACGGCACCCAATGTCCTTGCTTTTGGATCATTCCGAGGGCTTTTATACGATGGGAAATGGCTTGTTGTGTCACTCCCAATGAATCTGCGAGCTCTTGTTGAGTTTGACACGAGTCTTCATTGAGTATTGCCTCCAATTCAGCATTCTCAAACTTTTTCACTTGGCCCGGCCGCTCTTTGTCCTCAACGTCAAAATCACCACTTCTAAACCGCACAAACCATCTCTCGCACGTTGAAACCGATGGAACATGACTCGGATAAGCCTCGGAGACCAATCGATGTGCTTCAGCAGCACTTTTCTTCAAATTAAAGAAGTAAATTAAAACTTCCCGCAAATGCTGTTTTGTTGGCACGAAACTCGACATATTGAGAGCTCAAAAAAACTATGAATTTGACACTGCGACAAATTGACACATACTGAAAATTAAAGCTATAAGACGTAGCTTTGACATGAACATAGTCACAGTACTGCCTGATGCGTAT
>OZ012709.1:15591638-15614138 GCA_963942595.1 Cylloceria caligata | reverse complement strand
GCTTAACATCCGTGTAAATTCCTTCACATCAATTTTACTATAGTTTCTTGTTTTATATTCTCTATACTCATTCCTTTCCTTCCTGTTACCTAATATGACTTTTATCCATGCATGATCCGTTATCTTTGGCTCATGTTCCACCTGCACTTGTGCACACCTATTAGCAAATAATAAATCGATAGTAGTTCGACTGTCTCGCGTTATTCTTGTTGCCTTATTAACGTATTGCTTCATTCCTAGACTCAGCATTCCTGTTATCAACCTCTTTTTGTAGAACGTTTCTACCGTGACATCTATATTAAAATCACCTATTATCAAACAGTCTCCTTTTATTGTTAGTTCCTCAGTTATGTTTTCTATGTGTCTTATAAATTCAGCATCCGACGCACTTGGCGAATGATACACAATTACTATCACTCCTTTATAATGTTCGTCCTTGACCTCTATTCCAGCACACCAGCAGTTTGATTCTATTTTATTTATTGGTATCATATCATATTTAATATCATCTCTTATGTATAAGATTGCACCACCTGTATTTCTATTCTCCGCATCACATCTGACTGCACTATAGCCCGGCATATACACTTCTCTGTCACCAATTTCAGCTGTCACTCTAGTCTCTGATAACGCTATGAATGCGGGTTTCATTTTATCCACTATTTGGTATCGTATTTCATCCTTATGTGCTATCAGACTTTGTGCATTTGTATACCATAGCATTTCCTCCTTCAGTAATTGCTAATCGTCCCATCCTGCTCTCCTCTTCTCTTCTTGGATTGCTCTTTTGTACGTTGGGCATTCCCGATCTAATGCATCATGTTCCATGTTTATCTCTAAGTTGTATGCTTGGTTTTTAAACATGCAGTTTATGCACTTGTTTTTCGTCGCTGTACATTTACTCGTTTCGTGATTTCCCGCACATTTATGGCATGTTTCCTCTCTTGTGCAGTTCTTGGCTATATGATAGTAGCCCCAACATTTGTAGCATCGCTTCACATTGACGTGGTTGTAAACCGGACATTTTCTCCATCCTACGCTGATCTTACCTTTGTTCAGTATCTCTTGGTGGGTTCCTTCATCCACTATCATTATTACTGATCCTTCGTGTCTCTCTTCTTTGTTTATTCTTTTGACATTTTTCATCTCCCTTCCTTCCTTTCCTTCCATTGCATTCTGTTTGTTTATTGTTTCAACCAGCTCATCATCCGCCAGCTCTAGTTCGTCCACTTCCATGTTAACGATCTTAATTTTTGGTTTTTGTTGCTTTGTTTCCATAACTTTAAATCCCTCGCCAATTTTCTCTTGTACTATGGTCTTTAGCTTTTGTATTTCTTCAGTCGTTTCACAGCCCAAAATCACAGTCCCATTACTGCCTTTCTTTAACCTTGTTACTCCCACAGCCATGTTTTTTATGTCTATCTTTTCTTTGATCTTCTTTTTCGTGGCCTCACTTTCTTGTTGTTCGTTAGGCTTAATAACTATAACCGTCTCCTTTTTCTTTTCTTTGACTGCTCCACTATAGGTTCTTTTTACTTCCCTTGTTGTACCTAGAACTCCTCCTTGTATCATCTTTTTTATTTCTTCCATTTCGATCTTCATGCCCTTCAATTCTTCTTGTACGATTTCCTTAATTATCACCCTAACTTCATTCTTGCATGCGACTTCGTCCTTTATTTCTTTCACATTTTTCACCAACCAGTCTATTTTTCCTTCGATATTTGCCGTCATGCTAATACCTCTGCTTCCAGTAAATGATCCAGTCGAACTCGATCGATCTCTGCTGATACCTGCACCAGGTGTCAACGTCTTTTGGCTTTCGTCAACTACGAATTTATCGAATGGACCATTACATAGCACTAGTTCTCTGTTTTTATCATACACCTTATGTTTACACACACATCCCGGATGATAAAACAGTTTCGGGCACGTCTTGCATCGCACAACCTGACTTTTTATAGCTTTTTTGCACGCTGAACAACGATATTCATCGTACTCAGTCGTGCTATCCATTTCGTCCGTGTTCGCACAAATACGGTGGTATGCGCTATTGTCGTGTCACCGTGGCAGTGCAAATCGTCGCCGTCACCACTTTCACACGAACTTTAATATCTAAAATTGTTCACAATACCACGATCTCGATAGCTATCAGAATCATCTATCGTTCTAAATGCTCATTACACAAAACCGCACATTTCGTAATAGTCTTATCCTTATTATAGACTTATATTTCACAAAAAATTGGCTCAAAGACGGAGCACATTTGACACACGTCTGAACGTCTCTAGACAGAGAGAGAGAGAGAGAGAGAGAGAGAGAGAGAGAGATTGATTGATTGATTGATTGATTGGTTTATTATGCCTTGGCAAGCCTTTGGCAAAATGATACATTCAAAAGTAAATAAGACTAAAAGTAAGATTAAATATATAATAGAAATACTATAATTAGAATACAAAATATAAATGAAAATATAAACTAAGAATATGCAATTAAAAACAATCTAAACTAACATCGTTAACCCTAGCATGCATCTACATAGTTTAATAAATAAGTATAGATTCGATTCTTAAAAACTTCTAAACTCGGCGACGTAGTAATATTGGATGGTAACGAGTTCCAGAAATAAATGCCAGATAGCGAAAACCCTTCATGGTAAGTCGCTGTACGGTGAGAAGGGATGACAAAGCTTGATCGAGGCTGCCTTGAG
This sequence comes from Cylloceria caligata, assembly GCA_963942595.1. Lineage (NCBI taxonomy): Eukaryota > Metazoa > Arthropoda > Insecta > Hymenoptera > Ichneumonidae > Cylloceria > Cylloceria caligata. The sequence goes on along the minus strand of OZ012709.1, from coordinate 15,611,431 downwards.
GGTCGTTCAACTGGAGTTGTTGTTCGTATAAATAATTCTTGTATGTAGGCTGGTGTACTTTGACGGACAACCCTAAACATAGCTATACCAAGAAAGTAAAGACGTCTTGATCGTACTGTGATCCAGCCAAGTTGACGTCTAAAAGTTGTGATATGAGTGTCCCGTCGCAAGTCAAAGATAAAACGAATACAATAGTTGACAAGGCGTTCTAATTTTGTATTTAGTACATCTGATAAGTTGTGGTAGACAAGGCAGCAATAATCTAATTGAGGGAAAATAAGAGAAGTGATAAGTAACTTCCTTACTTCCATGGAAAGAGCATTGCGATGAAATTTCAACTTGTGAATAATAAAATGCACTTTTTGTGATATATGCTGTACTTGAGATTTCCACGACAAGTTACACTCCATAGTGACACCCAGATTGCGGGCTTCGTTAACGAATGGAAGAATAACACCATTTAATGTGATCGGTAATATTTCAGAGAAATCCAGCTGGCGGGTGTAAGAATTACTGCCTAGTATAAGAATCTTAGACTTGGAAATATTGAGCTTGAGACCATTTGTTACCGCAAAGTTAGCTATAGCATGGACATCTTCAGATATCAACCTAATGCCCTGGTTGAGTTGTGACGGACAACAATCAAGATAAATTTGGGTGTCATCAGCAAATATCATGTGCTGTGAATTTTGTAATGCAGAACTGATGTCATTGATGTACAGCGAGAACAAGAGCGGTCCAAGGACAGAACCCTGCGGGACTCCTGACGTCGTAGGTAGCCAGGTAGAGCAGTCTCCGTGATCATCAATAACTGCTTGAGTTCTTCCTGTCAGATATGAGAAAATCCAGTCAAGAACCGAATGAGAAAGTCCGATCTTCTTTAGTTTCAAAAGAAGTTGTAGATGCGGAACTGTATCAAATGCTTTACTAAAATCAAACAAAATTAGGAAGAGAGAGAGAGAGAGAGAGAGAGAGAGAGAGAGAGAGAGAGAGAGAGAGAGAGAGAGACAGAGAGAGAGACAGAGAGAGAGACAGAGAGAGAGACAGAGAGAGAGACAGAGAGAGAGACAGAGAGAGAGACAGAGAGAGAGAGACAGAGAGAGAGACAGAGAGAGAGACAGAGAGAGAGAGACAGAGACAGAGACAGAGAGAGAGACAGAGACAGAGAGAGAGACAGAGACAGAGAAAGAGAGAGAGAGAGAGTTGAACTTTATTAGCGTTCTCCTCTATTTTCATAGACACATTAAACTTATAACGCAACTTAATGATACTGACTTGAGTTTATAATATGCTCCCTTACTTTACGTTTCAATTGCTCAATCTTCACACATCGCTTAACTTCTAACGCTTCTTACTTCTAAATTATTGAACATTTTTATACCCTCATAAAATACACTTTTTTGGGCATTTGTTGTTCTACGAAATAAAATTGCTATATCCTCTGCTTGCCGGGTTTGCATCCCCCCTCTATTCCCTACTAACTCTATCTTATTTTCTAAATATCCGGGCATCAATCCTTCAACTATTTAAAATATAAATACACATGCATTGTACCACAGTCTCTGTCTTATTCACATAAATTGCAGCGCCTGCAACATACTCTACTCTACTCTACTTTGGTATCACGCTTACAATGTAGTATAACTCGCATGGCTCTATTTTGCGCTACTTGTAGCTTGTTCAATTGTGGTTCTCCCATATTAATCATCATGGTCGCACAGTACTCAAAATAGGGCGCAACGTAGTATAAGCAGACAGACGATTTCTCACCCTGTTTAAAAAACTTCTTTTTTTTCCTACTTTTTTCAACAGAAAATCACAATGACTATTTAATCTTAATTTGCTGTCAATAATAATAACAAGATATTTTATTTGTTCTACTTGTTCAATCTGTACTCCTTCTATACACCTGATAGTAATGTTTGCTCTTAATTCTCTCCTTACGTTCCTCACTACCATATATTTTGTTTTATCTGCATTCAATTTCAATTCATTCCTATTTAACCATTCTTCAGTCGCGTTAAACATACTATTTATTTTTCTCTCAATTTCTTCACTACTAACTCCCGTTGAATATAAAGTTGTGTCGTCTGCAAACATTTTTATATTCCCTGTTTTCTGACAACTCTTATCTATGTCATTAATATACATATTAAACGACAGCGGTCCCAGTACCGAACCCTGAGGTACCCCATATTTAGTTGTGTTACGTCCTGACGTAACCATGCTCCAATATCTATCTTTCTTTTAAAGAGAGAGGGAGAGAGAGAGAGAGAGAGAGAGAGAGAGACAGAAAGACAGAGAGGTCTTCGATGGGCGGTGAATGCCCAGCGTTCGCTGTTCTGTGCTTATGTTGCTTGCCGTCCTTCTTCGACTGCAGCCTCTTCCGGAAATCCCTCCAGAGATGTCCATTCCTTTTGCAGAAATTGCAAATTATGTCGATCTGGTTGCTTGCCTTATTTAGACTTGGCATTCGTAGGCTTACTCGCCTCGATTTTTGGGTGCAGTCTCGAACCAGAGGCCCGATATTTCCACAGGTTAATCAATTCTTATCTGCTTGCTGAGGCGCACCCTGGGACCTTCTGGTATGGTTTGGTGCTCCACTGATATCTCCTCAGGGCTGCACTATTTTGGCATTTTTTATTGTATTGTACTTGCTATCGAATCATATAGCCTCTGGTAGTTTCTCGCGCGTACCAGTACCTGCACTTGCGTGTGCATTCTATTTACGAAGTTAGCTTGCGCGCTCTGGAGAGTGACGCTCCTGACGATTAACTTCTAATCCTCCGTGACCAGTGGTGCGCAGAGTATCTTCGTAGTATCTACGATATGTCGTTCCGATAATGCCGCATACGTGGCGACGTTCTCTTTCTGACCCTGTTGAAGGGAACTGAACTCTATTTGTAGAGCAGCCAAAGATTTCCTCTAGTTCATGAAGACTAATTTCAGCAGGGTCTCATGATCTGCTTCTACTACCGTTAAGAATATAGTCTCGCACCAATTTAAAAATAGCGGTAATGCGTTTGCGTCGCTGATGTTGAACGGTTTTATCATTTTGATTCCCCTAAGCTAACGTTAAAGATGTTCGCAACAGGCGGCCTCTCAAATCGGGTTCCCCTCAATAGTCGAGGGGGTGGCGTAGGGTCGATTATTCCCAATCCCCTTAATAACTGATCTAGCTTTGCCTTGCACTCTCTGAGGGACCGGATGAGTTCATACTCGTCGACCCCTACCTCAGACAGCGTATGATTCAGATTTCTTCTGGTCATCAGGGAGTCTGAGCTCCTGCTCGAGCTCCTGGAAACAGAAACCTACGCAATCTATCGTTCGCTAGTTCTCTATCTCTGCGTCCACCATGGAACCGGTGATATGTTAGTGCGGGGTCTGATCTCCTGTGGCCTCGCTTGATTGGTTCCGCTAGGTATTATCGTAAATACGAAAAACCATACCCCTGACCGGATTCACTCCAAACTGAGCTTCGAAATGGTTGCAGATGGCCGCTTGCCTGTCAGAAAGAATTCATCTCGTCGGCGAGAATTGCTGCAATGCCCTATGCGTTTTATATGTAATATCGCCTATTGCTGGTTCTAGGGCGGTCGCGATGTCTACTCCTTCGCTAGGCAATATCGAGTCTAATGAGTTTCCCCTGTATATTTATCTCGCGCCGCTGTTTCCAGGCATGTGGTATCTGGCACGAATGGCGGTACCTGATGTTCAGCGAGAAAATTTTTCCCTCAGCAAGGATATATCTGCGAAAAGTGTTTGCATGTAATTTCCCTTCTTACACTAGCGCGATCTAACTGGCTTTGGATTTTTCAGGCTGTACGAGATAGCAAAAATTGTAACCGCCACTAATTTTCGTAAGTGCAGTTGCTAACTGCATGAAAGCGATAGATTGCAATTTTTGCATTATGCTATCGTCGTCCGCTAGGCGAGTCACTGCATGCTATGTTAGCAATCCTTGGCAGCTTCGGTGACGATCGGGTGATATAGCATTGGGCTTCATTTCCTGTCTTAAGCGTAATCCAATATAGAATGGAAAATTTCGTGGTGCAACATTAATGTATTGGGTATGACTTCGGCTACTCCTGGGATTGCCTTATGAAGTAGTTGGAACGTTTCAAAAGATTTAATTGATAGTACTGTTGTTGAGAATTCCTGTTGATGGTGTTGGATGGAATCTGTAATATATTGAAAATAATGAGTATTCACTTGAGGCAGGGAAACCGAAACCAGACTGAAGATGTTGAAAGAGAAAGCGGTTTATTATACCTTCACTATTAATTTACAAAATATAAAAACAACAAATAAATATAAAAATGAATTGAGAATAATTAAATGATGACAAGCATGCAATTATATTAATTGTGTGCTATGTGCGCTTGAGAGTGGACATGACGCAGCCAGCACTGCAGAGCATGCCACGGAGTGAGAAATGTGAGAGCGTAGAAAATATCACTTATTCCCAATAGATTCTCAGTAAATTTACATGCGAGAAACTACAGGGAATTAGTGAGAGCACTCGTACTTGAATTGATTGAAAGCTGAAATGTGTAATGTAAAAGCGTGGTGCAGTCAGCGCTGCAAGGCACGGCAAAATGAGAGTTTGAGGATGCACAAATGATAAGAATATATTCACAGTACTTTCTTAGCAAGTTTAGTTGGGAGAAAGTACAGTGAATAATAAGCACACGCGCAATTACATTAATCGAGCGGGCAAAGTATGATGAGAAAAACGTGGTACAGCCCGTGCTGCAGAGCACGCCACAAAGAGAGACAATTATGAGGATGCACCGATGATATTTCCACTCCTCACCGTCATTGAATTACGATGAATTATAACAATGTACTCTTACCGTGTATTTGAGTCCTGTTGACCTTGAAATGCTGAGAAGATCCGGTGAGCTGGTGAAAAATTTGACAGTGTACGAGAGATGTGTGCGCTGTCCAGGCGGGTTTTCACAGAAACGTCAAAAGTAGCAATATGGCTTCGCTTTACAAAAGCGTCGTTATGCGACGCTGAAGTCAAGAGACAAAGAGAGAGAAAGAGAGAGAGGGAGAGAGAGAGAGAGAGAGAGAGAGAGAGAGAGAGAGAGAGAGAGTTGGTGAGCGATATCGAAGTCAAGCGAGAGAGATAACCTCTCGCTTCAAGTAACATGCTTGCGAGGCATTGCCTCGGCTATCTCCGCTATAGCCGAGCGCAGCACGCTACCCAGCAGCAACAGGTCGATGTAAGGCGAATATCGGTCGCCGTACGCCAGCTAATTTTCCGACAACTATACTCCGTATTTACTCGGAGAGTACTGATGAGGATGAAGATTTACTCGGTAGTACTGTCATCAAATCGCAATTAAGAATTTAAAGATTAAAGAAAGGGACGTACGTCTATTTTTGAAGACTTTCAAGATCCACTGATCCAAATTCGGGGCGACCTTAAAAGACTATTCCTTTAACTAGGACAGTATGTGCACAAGTGTAGTCGATAAATATAGGAACTTATTCAATCTTATACAAACAACTGTGATTAGTGCGGAAGCAAAAAATATTGTTTAAACGAACTTTTATTCAATGAAAAGAAGGATCTCAAAGATATTGTGGAATGAAAAGTTTGCACAGGTGCTAGAGAAAAAGAGAGTAGGCTTTAAGGGTTATAAACACTCGAAGAGGGCTGAAGGTTTGGCCATATAGGTTGAAGAAGACGGAGCTGCTGAAGAGTTTTTTAATAACGAGAAGACAGAATAAGGACCATTCAAGACCTTTACGAATAAAATCAATCCCGGCATGCTGATTAGCCAGGTTTGGAAAGCTATTCGGAAATGCAATGGTTCAACTTCCATTGAACCCAAGGATCTTTTTAAAGAAAAAAGGCAGAATTAGTACCTGTGGTTGGAGAGGCTTGCATCCTTCCCCCTTCCGCCTAACTTTCATCTCCCCAAAATCTGGACTGGAAATTTTGGCAATATAGCTCAAGGAATTTCGATTCCATGTTCTGTTCCGGAAGTCCATCAAACCGTTAAGAATTTGAAGTCTGCAGCTAGTAGGGATGTAATTAGCAACGAGGTCATTGAAGCGTTAACTGTGAACATCCTCAAATCCTTGCTAGGGATTGTTAATAAATTTATGAAACTAGTATGATTCACCCGGATTGGAACAATTATGAAGTCTCCTTAATTCGCAAGCACCCAAGGGTTTCAGGCCTCTTTCGCTCGCAAGCTGTTAGCTAAAGATTTCCGAAAGGGTGATTAAAAATCGCTTTGAGTTTTTCTTTCAAAATGCATTTGTGATCCCTAACTCTCAATTTGGTTTTAGAAAAACTAGATCATGCAATGACAACATCGCAATATTCGCGACGGATACGTTTTAGTCCGCCATGAAAGAATTCGTAGTTTCGGTCTTCCTTGACCTTGAGGGAGCATACGACATTGTGCTACCGAGCATCCTCATCGACAATTTATCTAAATGACAGCTTCTTAAGTGTGTTATTTCTTCAATAGTCAAGTTACTTGGGAAACGAAATGCAAATTTTTACTTTAATGACTCGATTTCACGTTTAATGTCTCTAAAGTCATCTTGAAGAATAAACAACCAGCTATACTACAATATACATATGATATTATTAAGTTTATAAGGAGGGAAACGTTGACTGAATTGTTGTTATTATTAGCGCAATAAAGCACTATGCACATATATATTCTATGTTTCTATGAAAGACTAACTTTTTATTTCCATATACTTTATATTATACTACGTATCATTATACGTAGCAAATAACAAGATATTACTGCGCAACTCATGTAATAAATTCAAGAAATTTCACCCATAACATTTCTTTATAATGTTGCAATAATAAAGGAATTATTCATTATAATGAAACATACGTCAGAGATGATTTGACATTTAATTGGGACGATATCGTAAAAGTGGTTCGGATGATACGAGATTTAGAATTTTTTTTTAATCATAAGCGTTATCGCTTTAACGAAATAATATTCTATGACGTTTGATACAAAGTTTCACAAAAATCGGTAAAGTGGTTTAGAGTTTCATAAATATTGAGTTCCAATTTCCATAAACATTGAGACAACGATTGACTTCCTCTATAAGGTGGCCAAATACGATAAATATACATCCTCAGCAAGGTGATTTTATCAAAGGTGGAAAATAATGAGGATGCTATGTGCAAGATGCAACTTCGCATCCGTGTTAACCATTATTTTGGTTCTTTAGTTTGTATGTTTTATTGGGAGAGTCTTTTATCCGCTAGATCAGAGAACAAAGATGTACAGGGTGTCCCAGCTACATACACCTCATTACGACGGGTTGCATACTCCTAGGAGCGCGCCCAAGCGCGCATCGAGCCGGTAATACAGAGCGTGTCAGTATAATCACTCGCGTATCTTTACAAGAGTTTCAGTATAGCGAGTCATCACGCTGTCAACCGCTTCGCATAATAACCCGAAAAAACGTCATATTTATAAAATATTTTAATTTTTAAATGTGTGTTTAAATGCTTGAAGTTTTAAATGTTTATTTGGGCGTTTAAATGTTACAGAACGTTTAAATCTTTAAATATTTTAATGTGTTTAAATTATTGAAGGTTTAAATGTTGAAACGTTGCAGAAATGCAGTACGGGTACGTTCTTTTAGTTGTTCTTTCTATCAAAATTATGAATCGACTGCAAACTGTAGTCTGCTATGTTTAAATTCATTACATTAATTATGCAAATTCGAACTTCAAGATTCAATTTAGACTCGTGCGCACGTCGGGATTATGTGCGTTTCGCCGAAACTGAATTTTAAACATAGCAAACTACAATTTGCAGTCGATTCATAATTTTGATAGATAGGACAACTAAAAGAACGTATCCGTACTGCGTTTCTGCAACGTTTCAACATTTAAACCTTCAATAATTTAAACACATTTAAATATTCAAAGATTTAAACGTTCTGTAACATTTAAACATCCAAATAAACATTTGAATCTTCAAGCATTTAAACACACATTTAAAAATTTAAATATTTTATAAATATGACGTTTTTTCGGGTTATTATGCGAAGCGGTTGACAGCGTGACGACTCGCTGTACTGAAACTCTTGTAAAGATACGCGAGTTATTATACCGTCACGCTCTGTATTACCGGCTCGATGCGCGCTTGGGCGCGCTCCTAGGAGTATGCAACCCGTCGTAATGAGGTGTATGTAGCTGGGACACCCTGTACATGGAAGCACAGGGCCCGTGTTAAGGTTTAGCAGAGAAAATGTAATTATGATGTCCGCCTGGAGACTGCGTGGCGATGTATCAATGTGACATACACATAGAACAAATCTCATAGCATGCCCTTTTTCGGTCGTCTCTCTCGCACTCATGGCTCACTGGCTACCACGCATTCTCTCTCGTACTAACTGTGTAACGATAAAGCAATGCATTAGTGGGAAACTGGTGAGATAGTCTACCATTTTCTCTCTCACTCATGTATTCCAAATGATAATATTTGCGGTGATTGCGTATTACCTCACAAACGTGGATCATTTATCAATCGAACAGTTGCTCAAGAGTGGTATAATAAAAAATGAAATAATAAACAAGCTCGTGTGACGTCTGAACCATGCGAACCCATAACTTTTCAGATACTTTGATACAATTAGTATATAATAAAAGTTAATAGCCGAGCGGACTAAAGATCGGTTTCTTTTATCATGAACTATGTAGGCCCAGCCCAATTCCCGGATGATTAATTCTTTTTTCTTTCCAGGAGAAAAAAAATGTTCTTTCCGTTGTTGAGAATATATACAGTTTTAGAGAGCATATTTAAACAGTATAAAAATCTCTGTAAACAAGAATGCAAAGTAGAAAGCCGCAGGTTGTTTCTTCATTACTTTCCACCTTTGATAAAGTCCTCTCTATGAGGAAATATGTTGATAAATTTTGGTTTTCTCGTACAGCAACCTTTGTCAAAGCTGGAAAACAATTAAGAACACTTAAATCCCTGAAGTATCCTTATTCCATATCCAATTTGTATGCCACATTTCGGTTTGATGGATGAAAATTTACGAAAGTTAGCGCAAACATACTTAATTTTATAGAATCTGAATGCCTTTATCGTTTATTGCAAAACTCAATACCGATATACATTATTCCGTCGCCTATTCTTGTAGACAATTTTATCTCGGTATCTCCAAATTTACGAAAGTGCGAGATCACAGCCTTTTCAGAAAAAATTCGAATAACTATAGAATGACATGCCCGTTAGAGATTTGGGCGTAAATATCTGCAAGCCGGCAAGGCTGTGACCAGACTCGTGTGCACAGTTTCAAAAAGATCAAGCAACCCGTTCACAAGACATAGCTATTTCAATACTTCATGTTCATCACATACATACACACGCACGTGAGCACGGTCAATTTGTTCTAAATATAATTTCTCGACGTTTTAGGACTTTTTAAGTGAAGTGGCATCAAAATCTCGAAAAACATGCTATTAACAAAAACAAAGCTTCCTCTATGAGGAAGTAGAAAATAAATATATTAGAGATAGCAAGAAACATTGCGCTTCACTATAAATGATTTAGTTGTATGCATTTATTATTATTTACATGAATTTAACAATCATTGTAGATATATAAACGATTGGAAGCGTTATTTTTATAAATAACGTGTTATTGAATATTTGTAAGTATAAGAAATATTGATAGAGAACATAATTGTGCATCTCTGTTCTCTGGTAGTAGTATGTGGCCACCTTTGCTCCATCCCACTCTTATCCCCACTCCTTCCCCCACCTTACGGCTAGCCCCACCACCCCACTATTCCACCGCCGCGCTACCCACTATGCTGAAACACAGATCGCAGCGACACCACTAAACGCTCGTTGGAAAGGTGACACTTCGACCGTTACTTGGAGTATATAAACATCGAAATTGGTGCAGTGGTTGAAACGTTGTTTGCGTTTGAAAATTGAGTCAAGTAATGAAAAATTGGTCTATATTTTGCAATGTCATTACGACAAAGGGAAGAACGCTCCGCAGTCTTGGGAAAAAAATTGTGCTGTGTACGGTGAAGGTACTTTATCAAAATCTGCTACGCGGAAATGGTTCGCTCGCTTCCGTTCTGGTAATTTTTATGTGAAAGATAAGTCACGCTCTGGTCGTCCAATCACTGAAAAAGCTGATTAAATTTTTGAAAAAGTCCAGCAAGATACACATATCAGCACATGTGATGAAATTCTTGAAAAAGTCCTGCAAGATAAGCATATCAACAGTGTCGATATTGGTATGGAGCTAGGCATTGACCACAAAACGGTTTTGAACCATTCACACAAAGCTGGCTACAAACAGAAGCTCGATGTATGGGTTCCTCATGAGTTGAGCGCGAAAAACATGATAGACCGAATTAACATCTGTAATGGTGAGCCGTCACAAGCGTTCGCGAAGCCAGGATTGATGGCGAAAAAGGTGATGCTGTGTGTGTGGTGAAACTCGAAGGAAATCGTCCACCTTGAGCTACTTCCAGTTGGTCAGACTATTGATTCTCAACTCTACTGTGAACAACTAGAGAGATTGCGCCAAGCAATCAAAAGAAAACGGCCCGAATTGATTAATAGGATAGATGTTGTTTTCCATCATGACAACGCCCGACCACACAGTTCTTTGATGACCCATCAAAAATTGCGAGAGCTTGGTTGGGAAGTTTTGATGCATCAACCGTATAGTCCAGACATAGCACCCTCTGACTATGACTTATTCCGATCTCTGCAGAACTCCGTCAATGGAATTAAGCTGCTTTTAAAAGAAGCCTGTGAAACCACTTGATTCAGTTTTTCAACCAGAAACCAGAGCAGTTCTTCACCGATGGCATCGTGGCTCTACCCGAAAAATGGCGAAACATTGTCGATAGTAATGGAGCATATTTAGTTTAAATAAATTCATTTTCACACTATAAGAAAACCAGTTGAATTTTACTAAAAAAACACTACGAAGTTTTTCCCAGACCCAATATATGGAATAAAGTTTTGAACTGACCCTTATACTGCTGGCGGAAGTACGATTTTTGCTACGACATTGCTACGACGGCTCTCTAATCCGGGGTAACGACTACAATCATTCCTCTTGCATACACACATACATACATACACACACACTAGCGCGCGCGCGCGCAAACACTCTCACTAGCACACATGCATGCACGCATGCATGCCTGATTACGCTATCCACCAATATTACTTGTGACGAAAACGCGTCGCTTCAGGCATCCTTGCCGTATCGCGGATACATATTACTTTTAAATATTTGCACGTAGGATGCCAAAGACAGACTAAATGCTCAGGATGCTGCTAGAGGGTAACATGGGCTTGCAGATTAAACTTAAACAACTGCCTCTCTCTCTCTCTCTGTCTCTCTCTACAAATAGTTACACCCGCGGATAATTATTCCGTTCGCGACGAAACCCCAGATCGATGATCAGCGATATGACCACTGTACAGCAATATTCGTTCGGACAAAATAATTTTCATAAAATGATCTCATACGCTGTTGCAGGAAGCGTACCACTGACACCTATTTTTTAGCTGATATCGACTCATTCATACACCACAGAATCGTTTCACTTTCGCGCTCTAGCACTTGCATGTGAATGTCAATTCGTCTACTTATTTCGCCGATCATCTCAAATGTTGGCCGCTGCAAAACGAAGTTTGGAGAATATTTTCGGAAGCGGTTCCATTTCGGTTCTCCAGATTTCTCTTCATTCTCGTATTCGTCATTAGCACTACCGCTTATTTTATCAAAGGATACGGCTCTGTGCTAGCAACACGATGGTAGAAGTGAGTAATGCACTGTGTGCTCTATACGGGTAATACACATTTTCTCAGCATCAGCTCCATGAGCTCCGAAATATCGTTGTACGCAAGGAAAATCACTTTTAAACACTCTCGACTCGCTCGCACTGACAATGAGTGTAATTCCGGTAAAAATATTCGACAATATTCTTACCACTGAAGTAAGACACGCAGAGTTCAACACGATTATTTTACTAAATGATTTATTTAATCCGGACAAACGGGATTCGCTATATGGGACGATATCATGTAACACATAGCACCGTTATTTGCAATTTTTATTGCTCTCTCATAGGCTGCATCTTTATGAATGAATCATCGGCGGTCCTAGTACTTCGTTTTATACAGATCACAGCCACCGTCTAATTGCAGCGCCGCCACTTTTGATGCTTGAAATCATACGACTTAAAATGCCTCACCAATATCGATTGATATGTATCACATTCTCCTTAACAGCCTAGTAGCAGTAGCAGCAAATATATCTCAAATCACTTGCATGTATGTGTAAATAATATTCATCGACGAAATTGGATGATTTTGCTCGTACAGAGTGTCTTGAGATTAGATGAAAACAATATGACAATCGTCGGTGAAATTCGATAATTTAGTACGCGACAGCGTTTTACATTTACGTTACCATCGCTGAATATTTTCACGGATCTTGCTTTTGTAAAGTGATCGTATACGACCATCTTCTTGGTTAGTCATATTCATTACATCGCTGCAGTATATGCAAAGAGAGAAAGACAGAAAAAGCGTAATAAACGAATATATATAAAAGCGTGCCGCTTGGAAAAATCTTTAGTTAATTGTTTGATTTGCTGCGGTTACTACTACTCTAACAGCACAATCATGGTCAGGGTGGTTAAACGCTCATTGATAAGAAAATTGATAGAGTTTGTATTAAAGCATAGGCCATCGTTGAGCTTACAATGGGAGAGAAAAAATTCACAGATCACACCATGGAAACTGTGTACACCTTCCTGGTCGATGAAAGCTGCTAGTCGACTGAAGAGGTGAGAGGATGGGAGGAAAGAGTCTCACTGCAGCACTTATAATTGGTGTTTAAAAAACACGGCTTGTGTTGCTTTCGTCCAAAAGACGTTAGCTGCAGTCATCTTTTTTGCTGTGAGTGGAGCTGCTCTTGTCGATTCTGACCTCCTCCTCATTCTGACCACTACTTTGATACAAAATGAGGTGAGACGACACAGTTTCGTGAGTGATGAGCACCGATGAATGGCATCCCAATGGTACTCAGGCGTCACAATTGCAGCGAGGAGAGCTACCCCCGGTCGGACTTTCAAAATGCTCAAATCTTCATGATCAGGTGAAGATGATGGCCAAAATTCAATAGGTTTCACCATCCATGATAGACCTGACCACCACAGCCGATGAAAAGCCAATTGATATGTTGAGATACCCCGTGAGGCACAATCAGCTGGATTGCTTGTGCCTGATACGTGATGCCATTGAGCATTGGGAGTGAGTTCCTGAATATGAGCTACTCTGTTTCGGATATAGTCTTTCCACCGAGCCAGATGAGCTTTGATCCAGGTGAGAGTTACCGACGAGTCCGTTCACAGGTAAGTTGATGAGATTTCAAACTTCAGTGTGGCTTGAACGTATGCAACCAATTTTGCAAGTAACAGTGCAGCTGTCAGTTCAAGCCGTGGTATGGTGAGCTTCTTGAGTGGTGCCACGCGTATTTTTGAGCAGACAAGTGAAGCCACCTTTCCTATGGACGATGAGTTAACAGTGATATAAATCACTGCACCTATGGCTAGTTGAGATGTTGAAGCTTGTGAAACCAAAGTTATTGTAAGAGTCTTTTGGCTCTGATCACAACCGCTGAGACGAAACCAAGCGGATCAAAGAGTTGAGCCACCTCGGAGACAACGAGGCGTTTTGTGAAAATTTCCTATATTGAGTTGAACCGAGATGCGAATGTGAACTTGTCTTCGTGAGGTAGCCAAGTCAATCCAAGTATTTTTGTCTCGCAGTCGTCCATTGAGATCGCTGAGTTTGACATTGATGCAGAAATACTAGCAAGGGCCTTGAGGTCCGACGAGTGCCACTTGGCGAGTGGAAAATCGCCCGCCATGCACACGTCCTTGAGTTGATGAGCTATTTCAATGAGTTGATGAGTTGAATCCGCCCCTGCGAAGATGTCATCCACGTGCCTGCCAAACGTGATAGCTGGCACAGCAAGAGGAAAACGATGGCCTTAATCTTCGAAGAGCTGCATGAGAGTTCTGACTGCTAAAAATGGAGCAACCTTTGTACCATATGTCACGGTTGTTAATTGATATGGTATACGGTTGAGTTGATCATCTTTCCACAAAATTCGTTGAACATTCCCATCCTCTTGATGAATGCGAATTTGACGATACATTTTAGTGACGTCAGTGGCAAAGATGTGTCTATGGTGACGGATCCAAATGAGCTCGTCCGAAATATTGAGCAACAGATTAGGTCCAGTGTGCATGATGTCATTAAGTGACTTTCCAGATCATGTTGAGCTAGAGACAGATAATAATGTATTTCTCCTGAAGATGATCTTGAAGTCTTCACCATATGACCAAGTTGTTCGCATTCGTCCATGAATTGTGAGTAGAGCTGACCGTATTCAGCATCCTTTGAGATTTTCCGTATAATATGCTGCAGACACCGATGTGCTTTTGAGCATGAGTTTCCCAGATTTGTAGGCGAAGATGTGAGAGGCAGCCGAACGATGTACCAGCCAGTATCATCACGTTGATGTGTGTTGCGAAAATGATTTTCGCAAGCCTGCTCCTCTGGTGTGAGTTGACCGACTTTGTTGATTGATGGCTCTTCTTGAACCGAGAATTTTGTGAGCACGTCTTGTAATTCCTGATCATCGTGCTGCACGGCAACATGATGAACAGTACATGCTTCTGGATGGCATAAGCTGACTGGTCCAATAATAAGGCATCCAAACATTGATAATTGTACAATAGGTCATGATGGTGCCTCCTTGATAATGTTAAGCTTAATAACCTGTTCATAAATATCTGCTCCAACTATAATGTCTATTGACCGTCGAATGAGAAAGTCCCGATCCGCCAGCTTCAGTTTCACTATGTGAGACCATGTTTGAGCTGGAGACTCGAATAATGACAAATGAGTTGTAATTGTGTTGAGAATGTGAGCCAGAACTTTCTCCTTGGTGTAAATGGAGCACATGGTGAGTTGAACCAAACCACGTGTCTGCGTTAAGTGTCTTCCTCCGATCCCTGCGATCGAAATTAAGGAGTGCTTGCATGTTGTGTTGAGTTTCCGGAAGAACTCTTCCGTAATGAAAGTCAATTCCGATCCAGGATCGATGAGAAGACGTGCCTGGTGAGTCAATGCCGATGAGTAAAAGTGTGCGAGTGCGGTTGCTAATATTGTTGAGCATTTCCGTGTGAGTTGTGCCGATGAGAAGACGACTGCGTCAACACCCTACTGTGTTGACGACTGTGTATGAAAAGCTTAAGCGTCGAAATATGTTACAGGTGGCCCTGCAGGATGCAGCATGGTGTAATGCCGCCCTGAACACTCCTTGCACGTGCGAGTGGATCGGCACGACGTGGCGTTATGCCGCCCCAGGCAGTTGTAGCACAGCCTCGGCTTCTCCGCCATCTTGCGCCGCGCAGCCACTATGAGCTGACGGAACTCTGGACACATTACAATAAAATGCCCAAGAGTCCGGCAACAATCGCAGGGATACGCGGACGCGTTGGTGCGTGATGGCGAAACGCCGCGGTCTGTGCGACCTGTCTCATGGTGTGCAGATGCACGTTGCGTCCCGACCTTTGCAGGAAGAGGGTTCGCCGATGACGGTCGATGCAAGCTTTAACCAGGTTTTGGAGTGGCCTTCACCATCACCAAGGCTCTGATCTTGGTCTCGGCAAACTCCTTGATCTCAGCAAAGGACAGGAAACTGGATGAGTGGCCCAACGTCATCTCCCAGGCCTCGCGTGTGGTTTGATCTAGCTGCCCACTCAGCAGCCTCACCAGAACGCAGTTCCAAAGCTCTTCCTTCATTGCGAGCAAAGAAAGAACTTTGAAGGAAAATTGGTAGGACTAATGTTTCTGGATCTTAAACGTGCGTTTGAGACAGTAAATAGAGAAATATTGTTAGAAAAATTGTATATATATGGAGTTAGAGGTAATTTTCTAAAGTGGTTACATTCATATTTATTCAATAGAACTCAAAAAGTACGGGTTGGTAACATGAATTCCAAACTAATGGCAACTGTTACGTCAAATCCGCGCGGTGTTTTTACAAAAACCGACAAATTTAAGACGTGTGAGGCGTTTCGGCGTGAGTTTTCCGTACTCTGGTCAAGGAGAATGAATTCTCCCTTTACCACACCTGACGAGAAACACCGAAGACGCAAGCCCCCTTTTGAGTCTAACCTTTCGGAAAATTACTCGGGACAGGGCTGAGAATGCTCGTTGATTATTCGCGTTAACCCGTCACTCGTCTCGATAAACTAAATTGATAAATTACCCCGCGGAGGAAGGGATTTTAGGTGGGAAGGGAAGTGGTAGGTTACTTTCACTTGGGGAAAAATTTACGGAAATGTCAGATAAAATAAATTAGAAAAATTGGGTTGGTACTTACGTTTGGTTTTCCTGGTGAAGTTGTTTCGCCGGTAACCGATGCGTAGAAGGGAAAATTAATGGCAATCGTTTGTAAAAGAAATCGTTATACTCGATGAATCGTGAAGCTGTTAGATTTTATTCAAATAACCGAATAATTGATACACGTACGTTCGCTATTACCGTGCGCGAGCGATCGTTATTTCTCGATACAATATACTTAACGCGATACTTGTTGTTCGATAAAACAGTAAAACGAAATAAACAGTGTGGACTTGTACAAAAACGGCAGAAAACAATTAAATTCAATTTCTTCTAAACTTTAGATAAATTCCGTATGATTAAAACTGAGAAAAAGTACATTTGAACTGAACTTAGACTGTTCGACCGTTTTTATTTTCAGTACTCACTCTGGACTTTGGTTGACTCTACAGGGTGGGGTTCGTCCGCGGTAATTATCGCCAACGGGCTGTCTACTGACTGCTCGGCGACTGACTGTACTATGAACTATGAACTATTAACTGTTAACTACAACTGCCCTTTTTCGGGCTTTTTCCCGTCCTTATATAGGTCCTGGAGGGCTTAATTTTCTATGCGGGGATTATAATAGAACTCGGACTTTGGACTTTATCGATGATTCATTTTTTCTCCTTCTAGCTGTGACGTCATCGTCGTTTTGATTCTTTTCTTGAGTTGCATGCGAGGCGACACCACATGTCGCGAAGTGGTTGAAGGATTATTCCTTGCTTCGGTGGCACGCGTAGAGATAGAGAGAGAGAGAGAGAGAAAAGCGCCTCGGTCAGGCAGCTAGGTGTCGAGGGTTTCGGGCCACGCTGCGCTGTAGATCCGAGTCGCTTCCGCTGTCCCTTTTATGACTAATACCGAATATAGTTCTTCGATAATGTTAAACTTATTTTAATTCTTAATAATGTGTAACGTAAATGGGCATATATAACTACTATAGTAACAAACTGTCTATGGTTTTCATATCCTCTCATGATCCTAATTGTTTAGTTAAAACAATATATTGGCTTTTCAATTTTCTATAATGTTAAATTTTCATATTTGCAATTATTTCTTGTATCCTTTTAAGTAAGCATTTCTCTTCTGAGTTCCTAGCATAATTTTAGCTCAAAATTGTTCATCAGTATAAATGATTTTATATCAAAAGGCTGCTTACATTCACACTGGGTCACAAAGTATGTGTTCTATAAATATGTATTGTTGCGAGGGAACACTCCTCGTCTTATGGTGTTAACACAGAGAGAGACGGGAAAGACGGCATCGTCGCGGGTGCGACCCGAGCTTCGAGTCATCTTTACCATCTACAATATGAATCGTTTTTTCTTATTCTATCCTATTTTAACGCTGATTATCTGTATGATATTATTGTTTAGCTCTTATATCGAACTTCCGTTTAAATGGTTTGTTCCTTTTAAATTATTGATTTACTTATTAAATATATATATATATATATATATATATATATATACCATAGTTTAAATATTTACTTCATAAGAAGTCCAAATCTTTGCTACGATTGCGTTTAAATTTATATTTAAACGTTCAGAGATTCTGAAGAAATGCCTTTTGGGCTTTTGGTGTTCTGTAATCAAAAACAAATTCCAATTTCCTATCAATACCATTAATAAGACATAGGTCTTCGTGTAATATTTTTGTTCATTGCATTATTCGTCATCGGATATAAGAACTTCCGAAGCAACGAAAACGCTGCTACGTCAGTTAGTCTATCTTCGTGTAATATTCCTGTTTATTGCATCATTCGTTGTAGCATCTAGGGACTCTCAAAGCAACGAAAACGTTGCCACGGTAGTTAGTCTATCTTTGTGTAATATTTTTGCTTATTGCATCATTCGTCGTAGCATCTAGGGACTTCTAAAGCAACGAAAAGGTTGCCCCGGCAGTTAGTCTATCTTCGTGAGCCAGATACGGTATATGACGGGGGAAGGAAGCGAACACCCGACAGTCACCAATAGAACACGCGGACATGAATCAATTAAAGATTTCGATGACACGCGCCGCCAATGATATCCACCGGCCGTAGAGGAAAAACTCTTGATACGAGATTCAAGTCCCTCTACGCTGGCCGTTTAGAGTGGGGCAGTGGCCTACCAACTCTTGGTTTTTCGTTGTCAAGTACAGTGATGAACCTGGCCGTCCATTCCTGGCGCGCACCATGTGTCCCCACTGCCTTGCCTCGGCGTACCTGCAGGCCTCACCCCTCCCGCCGTCATTATACCTGTATAATCTCTGGTAGCTATAGGACTCGACAACGATGGAGGTATATGGTCTTCTTTAAAAGAAAGATAGATATTGGAGCATGGTTACGTCAGGACGTAACACAACTAAATATGGGGTACCTCAGGATTCGGTACTGGGACCGCTGTCGTTTAATATGTATATTAATGACATAGATAAGAGTTGTCAGGAAACAGGGAATATAAAAATGTTTGCAGACGACACAACTTTATATTCAACGGGAGTTAGTAGTGAAGAAATTGAGAGAAAAATAAATAGTATGTTTAACGCGACTGAAGAATGGTTAAATAGGAATGAATTGAAATTGAATGCAGATAAAACAAAATATATGGTAGTGAGGAACGTGAGGAGAGAATTAAGAGCAAACATTACTATCAGGTGTATAGAAGGAGTACAGATTGAACAAGTAGAACAAATAAAATATCTTGTTATTATTATTGACAGCAAATTAAGATTAAATAGTCATTGTGATTTTGTGTTGAAAAAAGTAGGAAAAAAAAGAAGTTTTTTAAACAGGGTGAGAAATCGTCTGTCTGCTTATACTACGTTGCGCCCTATTTTGAGTACTGTGCGACCATGATGATTAATATGGGAGAACCACAATTGAACAAGCTACAAGTAGCGCAAAATAGAGCCATGCGAGTTATACTACATTGTAAGCGTGATACCAAAGTAGAGTAGAGTAGAGTATGTTGCAGGCGCTGCAATTTATGTGAATAAGACAGGGACTGTGGTACAATGCATGTGTATTTATATTTTAAATAGTTGAAGGATTGATGCCCGGATTATTTAGAAAATAAGATAGAGTTAGTAGGGAATAGAGGGGGGATGCAAACCCGGCAAGCGGAGGATATAGCAATTTTATTTCGTAGAACAACAAAATGCCCCAAAAAAGTGTAATTTATGAGGGTATAAAAATGTTCAATAATTTAGAAGTAAGAAGCGTTAGAGTTAAGCGATGTGTGAAGATTGAGTAATTGAAACGTAAAGTAAGGGAGCATATTATAAACTCAAGTCAGTATCATTAAGTTGCGTTATAAGTTTAATGTGTATATGAAAATAGAGGAGAACG